>DWJN01000225.1:0-27858 GCA_018248895.1 Carystus phorcus
GTGTGGCTGCGATTGTAATGGTGATAGCTGCGTTTCCGTTGAAGTCCACATATAGCGTTTGTCCAGTGTTATCACCGCAAAGCACCGGCACTATGGTGTTACCACCGGTTATCGTGATGGAGTCCGTTGTGCAGACGCCATCACCGTCGGGTTGAGCAAGGATCATGTCGAGGAAATCAATGCGCAGCTGTAAAACAGATAATTAATTAGTTGCTTAAACTAGGTTGAGTGGTCTATAGAATTTTCATATATTTTATTGGTAAGTATAACTTCAAAAGTATAACTTCCACTCGATGAACTGGAATGGAAATGGATGGAATATTAAAGTAAGTTAAAGTTATAGGCTACCTGGCATATGTTGTTATTACATCGATTGACAATAAGGGTACAAGCTTGACCTCCGGCATAAGCTGCAGGGTACCCGGGGCTAGTGAAATAAGTATTATTTACATTCGTTGTAGCTCCACACGTCCGTGATACTGAAAACAACAAATATTAAGTTGGCAATTTAATACATATGGTATATAGTAGACTAAGTTATTAGGCATATGAAATGGCCCCTAAATAAACCGTTTTGATACCTAATAATCAGTGTTAAATTAACCGAGTGAATGTCGTTAGCAAAGAACCAATTTTGTTAAACTTTAGTTTTAATTCATCCTCGAAATAAGCTTTAACGATATATAGCTTTTAGCTACAACACTTTGCGTTGAAACCAACATTAAGACCACATCACCACTTAACGTCAGGTGGGATTGTAAGCAAGGATTAACTAATGTATAAAACACTGAATCAAGGAGGGTTAAAAACACTATTATAATTAATTTTGTTAAGAAGCCTTATCTCTGCATAATGATGGCTCTAAATCTGAATCAATTTTTAATAGCAAATTAGGTATCTCAGTGTTACCATTTTACCTAAACTGAATTTCTATATAGTTGTGGTGTGATTTAAGTTCAGTCTTAGATAAATTATATTCCGGCTTTAGAAATGTAAATAGTAAAGAAAATATAGTTCGACTCTTACCAATACAACATCTGCCTCGTCGGGAAGCGCAAACACCAGTAATAGTCCCGTTTAAATTATGACACTCGCGCCGAGCAAGGCAAGTACCGTTCATAGTGTTCGTGCTAGAGCATTCGGAATTCGCGAAACGAACGATGCTTACGAACGGAAATACTGAAAAGTACGATAACATAATATACATATAGGGAGGAATTGACATCAAATTATAAGTAGATAAATCACCCAGCGTATTTTTGACACAAATATGTACCACATTACACACAATTTTAAACACACACGTTTAAAAGGCACACAATTTAATTGAGTAAATACGGGTCATAATATAAATAATTACAAATAATACTAAATTTTTCTCATGATTATTTTTTTATATATATATTTTTTTTTAATAACGCCACACCCTCACAGCTCCACACTAGGATACCCCGTGTCGTGGGTACCATGGACAACACACAAAGACAATTACACACACACCCAAACCGAGAACAGAAATTTAAATTCATCATTCAAATTTCCGCCTCGCTGGGAATCGCACCCAGGACCCCTCGAATGGCGGTCAGGCGTGGTGACCATTACGCCACGCGGGTCGTCAGATGATGATTTCTCTTATAAAAACAACAAACACATTTTTTTTCGTACAAAAATATTTTAACTAAGGAATGACGCAGAAATGCGCTAAGGATCATAGTAGGAAAAAATTATCCCCAATATAACAGTAATTATTTAATCTAGTATGCAGAAATTAGCAGTCCCAAAAGCATTGGAGTTGTGAAAATATGTAATTTATTTAAAACTTGAAATTTATTTAAAACATACTCACATAATTTCCCTTCTCTTTGCCCATCAGTTTCTAAATCATCGTCTTCGTTTACACTTTCATCGTATAATGAAACAGCCGCCACTGCTATTGTAAGTGCAGCGACAATCATCCAGCAAAAATAGGAGTTCATGTTTTAGGAGGATAACAGCAGTTCGCACAAACAACACCGAACAGTTAAACTAAATTTAAAAATATTACGAGTATCTAATTGTCATAAATAGGTCATTTGATCTGTCCAGCAGTTTCGAAAACCCTAGTCGTATGAGATGAATCGCAAGGAAATGAGAGTTGTCGATCTTGTTGGTACATATATAAAGTAGGTGATAACGGTTATTTGTTTGTGTAAATTGTTAGGGTTGCTACCGTTTTTCACTTAGCACTTCTCAGGCGACTACTGCCGCTATTAATATTGTGCCACTATTCAGCAACACTTCGGGATTTATTTGAGAATGCAGGTCGGTTTATTTGTGTTACTAGATTATTTCATGTCGTATTTACTTAGCTACGAGTATTAACTCATATCTTAGTCCTATAGATTTTTATACTAAATAGTATCTACCTACTGTGTTATATTTAAATCACTTTACAGCCATGTCTTACAGCGAATTGCATATGCCATTCAATATCATACCTCAATATGTTAACCTCAATAGTCATCAAGTGTATCTGTATATAAACCTTTTTTTTTAACGTGTGGAAAGACCGTCGTCTCATCCATCCGGCTACGGGAATCCGGACAGGTATGTGGGACTCGAACTCACTAAAACCACACGGTGTTGACGCTTACTGCTTTGGTGCCGGTACTGTACGCTACTCTCGCTCCACAGTCCCGGCGCGGCCGACGCTCAAACGGAGTAATCCTTTGTAAGATATTAAACAAATAATTTGCAATAAAATAATATTGCGACTATAAATTAAGATAAGCTATCCTATCTTTTAAGTTGGATCAAACTGGACACGGTGTGCAAAATTTGATTAAAATCGATTAAGTACCTTAGGAGTCCATCGCGGAGAAACACCGTGACATGTAATTTATATATATTAAGAAGATTAAGATTTAGTCAGGACTGAGTATTAGACAGAGTTTAATAATAAGGTGTCTGTTAGATAACTTTAATATCAAGAGTCGATATAATTTTAAGAGTGTTGACATGGGCAGGTGGCTAAGGGCCAATTTCAGCGATAGACCTAATAGGTAATAAAAACATATCTATTACAAAAAAATATAAATATATGAGACAAATTACAAAAAAATTATTTTCAAGTTTCATTAAACCATCAAAACTATTGAGACCCTGAGAAGCGCGCATAGCGCAGCGGCTCGCGACGATCTTAAGCGATCGATGGAGTTAAGCAACTGAGGGCGTGCTCGTGCCTGGATAAGTGACCATTAGTGGCAAATATGTCTTGAGCGTTTCCGTGCTTCGGCGAGCACGTTAAGTCGTCGGTGCCGGTTATTATCGTAGTTAGCAGAGGTTTAGCCACATTAGAGGCCTTTTGGTGGCTTTGGACTCTTGGGTTGGCCACTAACCTCTCCACCAATCTGCACTGGATCAGCGTGGTGGAGTATGCTCTGTACTTCCTCAATGATGAGGAGAGACCCGTGCCCAGTCTGCCTCTTCACCAATCTGCACTACATCAGCGTGGTGGAGTATGCTCTGTACTTCCTCAATGATGAGGAGAGACCCGTGCCCAGTAGCCATTGAAGGGTTGAAGCTAGGCACCAAAACCTTAAATATTGATGATAAACTAAATAAACATGATTGTGAAACGTCCTAGTTCACCATTTTGCGAAAAAGAATGTTCCCATTTTTGCCTATTTTATTGATCCTGTAAAGTTAAACGTAAACTCATTGAGAAATAATAATTAAGGATGAAGTTTCCTCAAGTAAGAATTATATTAAAGTATGAAGTTATTAAATAACAATATCAAGGAACGAACAAAGGAAGCTATGAACGTGTGTAATAAATCAGTAAGTTTCAAATTAAGTCAGCGATTATTTTAATTTTTTAGGAAATTACTTTTGACATATAAATATTTTCTTGATTTATGCCAAAGAAGTAGGTATGTACTCACGCAGTGTTTTTTCGATGTTCGTATTTTATGTTTTTTTACTTATATATTACGTAGATTACTGTAAGTAGCTTTAGATTGTATTATTGGATGAAAACTTTAAACAAAGATTCGGTATTTTCTCGATTTAAAAATAGAATCATAAAAAAATTTGGTTAATAGTTTTAGAGATATAACGTAATTTATTTGTTATTGATCTGATGAGTTATTTTAATCAAGATTCGAATTTTCACGTCACCAAAATCTTATGTGCTTATTTGATAGTAGATGGCTAAGAGGAACTCCAATGAAAACAAATTCAAATGTGACTAAATTTAATTTGTTTTGAAGTGTGAAAATTGCTGAAATAGTTTACAGACAATTTATTCATGGTATTTTACTTATCAAATACAATGAACGATATGGATTACAATGGAAAGTTCTGTATTTTAACTTGTGCCATTTGAAAATAACTATAAGATTTTTTCAGTATGCTCTCTTATTGCTTAATAAATTTAAAATAAAACCTTACGTACTTATAATGAATATTATATTTCTTAATTATAATCAATATCTATGTACGTCTGCGTATTATCTACTTTAGATCAACAAATTTGTAAGTGTTTTTTAAGTATATCATCATCGGTTGCAGAAGAAACTGTGTTTTATTAAAAGTAGTAGATCGTAGTCACAAGTCACAAGAAACACAGTCAATTATATTTCGTTCACTATACAATATGGTAATATATATGTAGGTACATGCTATGAAACTTAAACCAGTTTTTTTCCAATGGCACAAGCTAATTGTAGTGTTTTAGTCAATATTTTCTCTTTTAAAATAGAGAGCAGATTTTATACTGTCATACGAACAAGTAAGTTAATAGGCTCAAAAAATGTTGTCAATTTTCGCAAACCAAACAATGTATTGTTGACGCTGTTACAAATTATTATTCAATAACAACAAACATACTTTGTGATAATATTTTCAGTGAGAAAATTATAATAAAAATGTTAGTAGATCACACATCTGGCAACTCTTACAATAATACTAAACACCGATCGTAAGTTACGTTCATAAACGCGCTGGTATTTCATCAAAATATAGATATATTTCAAATGTACACACTCAACTACACAAAAAATACTACAAGTAAAAAAGAATTAAAAACATGTCATTGGTAATAAATTATCTTGTGACTTAGTCAACATATATAACTAGGTACATATTTATAATTATCAACTAAAAAGAAAATATATAAACAAACATATTCGTAAAAAATATTATAATGAAACAACTAGGTACAGACGAGGAGTTAGCAAATACATAATAAATTGAGGTATCTGCTTTTTACAGAAAGTTGAGCTTACGACTAATGTCTTTATTAATCTAATATACAATGTGATTAACTAAAAATATGGCATCTCCAGACAATCATGGCAAAAACTTAACTCGTTTATAATGTATTCGAAGTAGTCAGCAATAGCTTTAATTTGTGGTATAACTTTTTTCTTTCCTTTGTCTATTTCAGGCGTAAGGCGTATAGGCATGTAAAGTAATGTTAAATAGAAATTGTAAATATGTCAATGTGGACAAAACTTGCATTCGTCATGACTCTAAATATTTCACTATAATTTTTTTTTTTCAATTGGAGGCACCTCAATTGTTTAGCTTTAATAAAAATGTTAAATATTTGTATGGACCTACAAAGTGGAAATAACTGATGCAATAAAGGAAAACCATTACAATTACTTATTCCGTTATTCAATAGCCACTGTGTTTATAAAGCTATTGATGAAAAACGGTTTTAAAGTCCATTGTCCTAATTTCACTAATACAATAATAAGTAGTACATCGATAAATGCATAGGAAGGTGGCAAGATTGATAATGTTTATTGCTTCCAGTGCAAATACTGTTATAGTTTTCGAAATACTGATTATTAAAATAAGTGCAAGTCGAAGTAAAACTTCTTATGCTTAATTACGGATCTTTTGTTTCAAATATAAATTGGCTGCATATAAAATGGTTGCGTATGAAGTGGTTGCGTATTATAATCGTTGAATCGTTGTGATTACTGTGATTCGGGCTCTTCTCTTAGTTTCATGGATTTATCGTACGTTATTCGAACAAGCGAAAATATCGAAATGTTACTCTTTACACGAAACACTTTACTTGGTTATATAACGTTTTAATATATTTTTTAAATTCATAAACTACCATTCAAAATTAGAATTACTTTGCTCGTGGGAAGAATATTTAGCAACTGAAATTTTAGTATGAAAATAGCACACGAGTGCATTTTTTTTACTTATATATTATTATTATCTATTATTTTAAGCTGACGCGGGAAATTTTGCAGTAGGTACTTCTAAAATATGTATAATATGACGAAGTAAAGCGTGTCGTCTGTATTGGGGGATGATTTTGTCAATTGGATGCTGGATACCCACTGTGCATAAGATTATTGGATGGTGGAAAGGTAATAGATCAATTCTTAAGCTCGAAGGCTAATTATATTCTCGTATTACTGTTTACAAACATAGTTTTCAACGCTATACAAGTTGTGAGATTATGTAATAATTATATTTTAAGAATTCGTTTAAACGACCAATTTTGTAGGTCATCGTATATTTAGCAATTATTGTTACGCTAGGGTCTTTTTGTTATTCATGTGTTAAAATATTTCTCATAAACCCATTCCTCCATAAACTCTGCTTTATATTTTATTTACAAATAAGTCGAGCAATTTACCATCGATAAATTAGGTACAAAATGACGCCATAAGAAGTTTTACTTCAGTATATTAAATATTGCTACAATTATTTCAATCTTATGCCCAAAAATTACATGATGTGATCTGGTGAGCAAATATCAATTTATAATAATAGGCAGTAGACATGCCTCTATGAGTTCTATATACAGATAACAGAAATTAGGGTAATTAATACTCGTCTTGCGCATACTTTTTTGGTTTTATGATGTAAAGCGTATTAATTACATCAGTAGGTATGCTTTTTTAAGGTGATCTCAATTATTTAAAAGGCCTTAAAAATTTTATAATAGTGTCGTAAATTTGTAGAATGGAGAATTCGAAATATTTTTCATATAAAGCTGAACGGTATAATAAAACAATACACTTATTTGTAAGGCACTATGTAAATATCTAAATGACTATCATAAATTGTTTTGAATTATATAAAACACTACTTATAGATAGAAATAGCACATATTACTATAGTGACTATAAATGATGGCAATTATGTTTTAGTATACATCTTGATATGATGCTGAGACATGGATTTTATGATTAGGTACTTAAGGCACGGTTTAAGGCACAGATTATATAATAATGATTATTTTGTCAATTGCAATTTAATTAATAGACGGGCGCAATAAGGCTGTATGAATTGACTTCTAAATTTTCTAATCGATAAAATGTCTTTAATTACTTTAAATGTATAATACAAGAACATTGGATTACAATTATTTTAAAAAACAGCGTGCGTAAGAAGTTAGCGTATATTTTAATTTAAGTAGTCAGGTAATTATTAAAGTATTCGCATCAATCATATTAAGCAATCTGTTCGTGTTGTATTCTCCGTGACAATATTACAAATCTGCAACAAATCGAGACTAGAAAGTGTTTTACAGCGTATCCGAATAAAACGACCCGAAGTTACTATACTGAAGGGACAAATAATCTATTTTAAATTTCAGTTACATACCAACAACATACAGTAAAAAGTACACACAATAAAACTAAGGATAATTTTAAATTAAATAACAAAAACATCAGTATCTATACTTTTGTGAAACATAAAAATAACAAGATGAAGTTATCACACA
Source organism: Carystus phorcus (assembly GCA_018248895.1). Lineage (NCBI taxonomy): Eukaryota > Metazoa > Arthropoda > Insecta > Lepidoptera > Hesperiidae > Carystus > Carystus phorcus. Next base: position 7,745 of record DWJN01000225.1, read on the forward strand.
AATAATAAAAGATAAAACATCACAACCCAGGTCGTAACATCCGAAAACGCGTCTGTACGATTAAACCTAACATCTATTAACTAATACATTTTCATTTATAATATTAAAAGATATCTATAATATCTTGGATATTCCTCGTTCACTTAAATTAATTAGCTTACAATAAATTAATAATAACTAATGAATACTTAGAGCTTTTACGTTACGAGATTTAACGACATCTTCACCTCTAATCTTGCAGTGAGCAATTCCATAAATTGTATAAACTATTCAATAAACATTTAAATGTATGGCGCGCAACTGTTTTATTTATAAAATAAAATTAAAATGAAAACAATATCTTCTTCACATAACTGTTTGTGATTTTTTAAATTTTTATTCTAATATTTTACATGATTCCTACAAGTGTTAATAAAAATGTTTCCTAAATAGTTATGCCACTAAAAGTGTACAATTATTTCTTCAATATCATACCTACCATCATACTAACGATGTCGCCAAAGTTCTCGCAGCGCCTAAAATAGTTTTCATTTTCAATGTACATAAATATTTATAAAATACTTATCATTAACGTATTTTGGGTTGCTCAATAGATGACTCTGCTCTAATTTAAAATAATAATTAGGTATGTAAGTATGTAAAGCGATTTCCTTGGTAAAGATTGTACCTATTGTGCCTTGGGGAGGCTATAATAAAATTTACGGTATGGTTAACTGGTAATTTGGTTGTGTGGACTCAAAATAACATGAGCTCATCATCTACAATTGATTCTTTTAACATAGATAAGGCACGTCATTCGTAATGGTTCCGTTAATATACGAACATCATGAGGAACATTTCATCTATATTTGTGACCAGTGGCGGATCCAGGATTTTGGTATTGAGGAGGCTTGACCTAGCTGAGGAAATTAAATGCAATTTTATTTGAAGTTGGCATTACAAACACAACGCAATTCAAAGTATACTATTGCTTCAACAAACCCCTGATTATGATTTATTACGAATGGAATTAGATGAGTTTTTGAGGGTTTGAGCCCCCTGGCTGGATCCGTCACTGTTTGTGACTTAAGTTTGAGTCGATATGTGATGTACCAGCTCATCATCAGCTGCTTCTGTGCTGTACTATGGTAGGGACAGTTACAGAGTACTGTAGAACGTATCCATCAGGCTGGTGTCCAGATCACACTCCAGGAAGATACTCTCGTTACATTCCTCCTGAAAGATATCACGTACTTTATTATGATAAAACTACATTATCCATGGAATTGTAGAATGACGTAATCGTAATGCGTTAACATTATGCGTGACACTTCGATGATTCATATTATGTACTGCTTTAACTATGGTCACCTGCATTACTAATAAGTACTTAAAGATCTAGGACTTTGTAATATGAAAAGTATATTTATTGTATATTAGTGTTATTGAGTAATGGATTTGGAAAAGTCTTAATCAAAAGTTCTTTAGATGTTTCGTTCTCTCAGACATATGATAGTTATCATCACATTATCGTGTACTTGTTCGGTTGCTGCCTTTGTATAATCTCTCAAGCAAAGGGGTAGAAAGGTGCTCATTATACATATCTTCCTTAGGATATTATATATATTATACATTATCATCAAATAGTTTTTCTTCAACATTTAAAATGAACATACTCGTAATGAATTATACTGTCTGATCATTTATGATTTTAAACATAACTCATCGCAAAATCTTAATTTTTTAGTCGTAAAATACATACATAACATAAGTATAATTATAGAATATGCCTGTTGTATCTATCCAGTAATTTTACATTGCAAACTCAAGTCTTGTTCAGGAAAGACAGGCGTAGTGTAAGGGCAACAGCTCCGGACCACCGCCGTTGGCACATACCTGAGAGGTACAGGGCGCAGGGGGCTGTTCAGCACCCCTTCTTGTGTGTCATTTGGAGGTCTTAGGCAGGTGGCGCTTCATGTGCAGTGCGAGATGGTCGGAGCGCGCGAACGATCGTTCACATACAGCGCACTTGAACGGCTTGGCGCCAGTGTGCTTGCGGTAATGGCGCGTTAGCTCGTCCGATCGCGCGAATCTCCATTCGCACTCCGGCCATTGGCAAGTGTAGGGTTTTTCGCCTAGCGCAAAATTTAAATTTAAATTTTTGAATATTAAAAATAAAGTACGGTTACGCCGCCTTTAGTTTAAAAGAAAATAAGTAAGGATAGTAAACTTAAAATGTATGTTCTTAGTCCTATTGTTGACATAAACTAGTATGTATGTTATATATGTATGTTATTATGTCAATGTGTCATCACCAACGTTGAAACCGAAACACTCAGGCGTATTTTAGCCAATTTTGCATTTCCATTTTTATTCTATAACTATTAACAGGGTAACGTTTATTATAGAAAGAGGTATATAAAACAAATTTTATAATACGAATTAATAGGTATTTCATAAAGAATATACGAGTACCTATAGTAGAAATGAGTGCAAGTTGTAAACGAGTATCAACGCCTTCGACATTGTCAAGTAAATTGAACATGCCTATTTCAACGAAGATAGTTCCTGTTAGCGCCCTGAGTATAAACTTTAAGTACCTATTTAGGCCTCTTGTTTTTATTTTACAACTTTCGCAGTGCTGTTGTCGTCAGTAATTCATGTAATTAGTTTCAGTTGCAAGTGAGATAGATATGATTCGTTTTACTAAATGTTTCACGTCTATAAAAAACTGTCACGGTTTTGCAGCTTTATTTATAAACAAATTGCTAATAATTACAATATTCTATAATGTAATTTTATAAAATTATATTGTTAAAATGTTCTTATATGTATTGTTTTCGCCCGAGCTGCGTTTGTATTATTTCGCATTGCTGCAGTACTAAAATATCTATATTCTATACTATTTATGCCATTATTTATTACATTGTATTATTATGTTTTATTTTACCTGTGTGTATTCGCTGGTGAGCTTTGAGGTGTGAGCTTTTCGTATACACTTTGGTGCAACCTGAAAATAATTTATAAGTAATTGAGATTAAATATGGTAAATTAGTTTAATTAGGTAAGTTTAAGAGTAAGCACTAATCTATTAGTTGTGTCGCCAGTTCTCGTACTTTATTTATATGTGAACTTAAAATAGGTATATCAGGATAATTTTTCACCGACTTCAAAAAAGAGGATGTTCTCATCTCGACCAATTTTTTAAATTTATTTTTTATGTGTACTTCATAACGACATCGACACGATCGACATCTGACATGTAGTTTTAAGTTATTCCTAATATTGCGCATTTAGTTGAGGCGTACAAATTCGTAACCGGGATATTTATTTTATTACATACGCCGTATTATAATTGAAATCTGTTGTTTCTTTTGTTTATTGACAAAGTCACTATCTTATGTGACTTTGCATCTATTGCCAAGCTTTAGTGTTATTTATATAAGTACATAAAAAATGTATGGTCCCGAATATGTATAGGCCTAGAAAAAAAGGAAATTCAGTTTCATAATAATACATCGATGTTTATGGTTGAATTTCGACCGCTATGAAAACACGCTATGAAAGAAGCAAGAAGAAACTATTGAAAAGAGCATTGTTTTACGCGAGTGTTGCGAGTTTCTACACGTATTTATATAATAAATATTATTGTGCCAACATTATCATGTGTGTTAATTTTTGAATCTAAAATCTGTTCACTCATTGAGTGTTAGGTGAAACGAAGTTCGCGGGGATAGCTAGCTAATTAAAGTATGTACCCATGAAATCGCAGTGATGCACTCTTCTTTTCTCTAGCTCGGGGTTGTTTCGTCGATTGTACTTGACGGAGGAGGGCGGCACTAGTCTCGAGTGTGTCAACGCATGCGTCAATGACTGCGCCTGTTGCTGCGGCGCCATATGAAGTTGCTGCGACATCGCCTGACATCAAAAGTACTTCGTTAATAATTGTACCACTGAAGCGTTATAGTATCATACGTAGATCAGACAAACCGTTTAATACTAATAGTCCATTTAATATATATTTAACTAGTAGACCCCGCCATGCGCTGCTGTAACTAAGGTTACATACTCAATATAGCAGACTAATTACCTTAGAGCGCCACCTTTTAGAATCTTATGGAACTAATTATTTGTGAGATATTAAAAAAATACTTTGCATTAAAATAAGAATGTGACTATAAATTGAGATGCTATCCTATCTTTCAAGTTGGATCAAACTGGACACGATGTGCAAAATTTGATTAAAATCGGTTAAGTAGTTTAGGAGTCCATAGCGGACAAACACTATGACACGTACTTTATATATATTAAGATTATTAATTTAATAAACGATCGTTCGTCAGGGGCTTTCTTACCATGGTTTGACACGGGTTTTTTTAGTGTCAATCGCATCATTCAAGTCTGTGACATAACATCGATCAAGCACATCAGAGTAGTCATTGATGTGTTGCTGGTTATAATAGAAACGTATTATTAATTACTATATTATTACTGGTCCTGTAAATATGTATACAAATTAATGGTCGATTTTATAAGGAGGGTGGTGGTGGCTTGTGTGTCCAGGATTATGTTGGTAAAGTCCAGCGTTCCAACAGGACACTCAGTTGTTCAGCAAGATTTACTAGGAGCGGGGTTGGTTTAGTTTAGATACGATTAAAATTGATAAGGTGATTCAAACCATGGGCGCGAATTACTTAATCACGAACTGAGTTATTACTATTGAACGTATTATTGAGAACTAGTTGTACCCGACGCGCGTTGCTGCGCATATAAAAAAATCAACCATGTGTCGATATAATTTTGTTACAAAAACCTTTATCAGAGAATTCTGAACGAATTTGCTAAAGCCCTCGATGCTCTATCTTCTACCATTTCAGGGTCTATAAAGGATATACAGATATATATAATATAGACAAGTATAATATAGGTGGTTGTATTGACATACTTGTTGGTGTGGATGGTGATGATGGTGCGGGTGCGGCGGATGGTGCACAGAGGGCGCTCGCAGCAACGGCGGCGGGTGGTAGGGCGGCGGCGGCGTGCGTCGCGCTCCGCCCTGCAACAAATGAGCCTTCTCTCACCTTTACATACATATATGCCAAACAAATTAAGCATAGATTTAATTTGGAACGAGAAGCTAACATCGCAAAAATTCTAAACTGTTATCTCCTAGAAACGCCATCTGCATTTCTAAACCGTAAAGTTATGGTAATTAAAGTTAATAAAATTGTAACAATTTAGTATCATTGTATTAATATTTAAAATACTATATTATAAATATATCAAAGTATTCTTAAAATTAGATTTTTAGCATAAGCAAAATTAGTCTAAACGTGGATTTATTGTTGTACCTATTTCCTGAGGACCCCGAGATATTGAACATGGCGACGCTTACAATACAATTTCGCAAATATGAAACAACGATAAAATTGTCCGTCTAGTCTTATTTTGATAGTATGTATATTTATTATACCTACAATAAATTAACTAAATGAGTTTTAGTATTTTGAGTGAACTTGTGGAGTTACAGCCGCTATGTAGCGTTTCGCTGATGGCGCACGTTCGGTTGTACACATCGCTATATGAGAAGACAAATTTAGCCTCGCGCTGGTACCTGTTTTATTTTTTAGTAAAATTTAATTGTATGCGCAGTGCAAAAAATTTTACAATTTTTTTTAAATTCTCTCTAAACACAAAAATGCATAATGAATTAAACGGATTAATTACATTGACAATTAAACTTGCTAAACGTATTATGAACTACTAGTATAAGTTTGCTTCGTTGGAACAATGCAAAAAATCACCATAAAGCACCAACAAGTTGTTACAAGTTACCATGTTCCACACCATTTCATAATTAATTGCCTGTTTTGATAGTTATTGTACAAAGTTTAATAATATGTAATTTGGTTTTTTATCAAGGATTCGCAGGAGGCTTTTAATGCTGAAACTTTTAAGATCCTGATCTGTAATTTTATTTGTGCATTCTTATAAAAATATACAGGTATAAGTAACCACCTTACCGTATCAATCATATATCCCACTTACCATTAAGGTTTTACATTCCATCATCCATTTATCCCCGATGTCATGACATTGCTAAAAGTGATCAAGTGCATATAAATGTTATTAGTATCTACAATCGCTTAGCAAGATATGGTACCATATGTCGCATCGTCGCAAGCAAACGCAAAGTCGTTTTGCATAAAGATGTTACGATAGTAGATTCTTGAGGTTACCTGAATTGTATTTCCTGGACTTCCCTGATCGGAGCCGGGTGGTGTCAGTGGGGACATATACACGAGACGAGATGGTGGGTACTTGGAGAACGATGTGGCTGGTTGCTGTTGTGGCTGATGCGGCGGGGGGTGCGGTTGTGCATATGTTGGTGGGGCGCACAGCCTCTCAGTCTTAATTTCCAGCGGACTAAGAAGAGGAGTTGCGCATTCCTCCAGTAAAGGGTCGTCGGCTTCGAGCTTGACGTGGGTCGCTCCCAGAGGAGCGAGCATATTTGCATTCTCAGGATCGATATTTCTGATAGAAGAGGCGATGTCTTCCCAGAGGGCAGGTCGCAGGAAGGCATCGTCGCGCGAGGAGGTTCCACTGTCGAACAGGTCCATGTGGGCAGGCGAAAGCGAAGCGACCTCTTGCTTGCAGAGCAAAGACTCTAGTTCAGATGTCTGTGGAAGATAAAACTTTCACGTTAATTTAATATACTTTTTTAATGCTTTGAACCTACAAGTAACCAGAATTTGTATAACAACTATGCACATGAATAGCTTGGTATAAACATAAATGTACAGATATACCGAGTCGATTTATTCTAAGAAATTCCTCAAGAAATTTATTATGCAAATCCTTTGATCACAAAGACCAATCCCATGAGGCAGGGTATTTCATGCAGACTATTACCTCAGCTTTTAAGTAAATCTTATGGCGATCGTCAGCTAAGATATTATTTCGATTGAAAATCTGTCTCAAACCATTTGTGCGCTGTCAATAATTTGTTTAAAATACAAGCAACTTTGAACTAAGTACTTGTTTCTTGTGATAAGCAAGTAGGTGTAAAGTTTGAATTGCAAGTAGGTTACTAATGATTTAGGCAATTAATTTATGTAAAGTCCAGTCCGACTGGGTATATTTTAAAAAACGAGACAAATATATGTATGTATAGCTATGTTGGGAGTTGTAAGGGCATTGTGCTACATTGCGCCTAAATATATTTACATCAGAATGGAATGCGTCCTATATAAGCGACAAATTTAAAACCGTGAATGGCGTATGATATTCACAATTTCCAATTTCTCTGTGGCGCGGACAGACCGCGGAGCGCATTTGCATACAATGGAGCCCACGCGCGCAGGTGACGAGGCACGGCTTATAAACCAACATTGTCGGATGAGATTTCAGTTAACTTTGAACTTTTTATGCATACCACATGTTATACGAACTGTGATGAAAAGCAAAAGCTCGTTCAACTTGGAACCTTCTGGTAAGGCATTCGTCTTCATTGGATTTGATCGTGTGCGGGTAGGTATAGAGAGTGGATTTACGAAGTAAAATATTTGAATCTATAGTCCGATTTAGGAAGATATTCCAAAAATATAAACAACAAATTACCGACGAAAATTGAAAAAAACATTGTCATCGCGTTTAGATAAATCCAAAGCAAACAAAAGTTAATGTGATGTACATAGGTATAGTTTTTAGTACATTTTCAATTAGTGAATCGCAAATATTACGACGAATTACGTGACAAGTCCAATGGTACAGCTATCGCCCTAAATTTTCTATATGTGTGATGATTTTCTATCTATGTGATTACTGCCAGTCCAGCCTCATTGTAGATAATTAAAAATAAAATATTTTATTATATAATTATGTAGTTGAATGTAGGTAATCATGAAGTCAATGAGAGTAACTATATAGTGTACGTGTGTAAACACTGTAAAGGATTTAATAAGTAAATTTTTAAGTGTAAGACTTCTTCATTCTTTCTTTCCAGTTGCTTTACTAGAGAAACAATCTTCATCGCTCAATGCTTACAAAAACTACTTAAATAAATAAATTCAAATTTCTTTCATTCACTATTTCAATCGATTATCTGTATTTACATTTTCTGTTATTTAATTCCGGATATGATGACTATATTTTATGTCTATTTAAATTATGAAATAAAATAAATTTCAAAATAGTAACTTGAGTTAGGTACGATGTTAAACAAATTTTGAATAAGGTATATCTTTAAATATATAACAAATCTGTTTATATTATAAGTAAACATTGGTTTTTATGTTTTCACGCAAGAATATTAACCTTCGTACACTGTATGACTCTAAAGTATGAATCTAAACATTGTTAAAGCTACAACAACATTAAAATAATTCAGACATTTTGAATATTGGAGCGAGCCTTGTAGTTGTCGGGCGCCTAAATGCGTTTCGTTTATTGAACAACGAATACGTATCAACCTGCTCCATTGCACGTATCCGAGCGAGAGATCGGTAACCCTTTGCACGGTGTACCGAATGGAACCTCCTTGGTACAGAGAAGTGGTGTCGCAAGAGCGCCGGACCGCGCAAATTCCTTCCATGACCTTTGCGGATCGAACGATTGCGCCATCGTCTCCTCAACCACGGCTAGACGAGCTTAGGCAACTGCAGCACAGATTAAGCCGTGCTATAGATCGGCCAGGAAACTCAGGGCCAAATTGTATGTTGTGCCGCCCCGGGGAACTGGCACATCTAATCGAGATAAACTAGTCGTTGTGAAAACTAATTTATGAAACAACTTTAGTTTAACATTTAACAAAAGCAAACGCCCGAACGGTATGCCAAATTTTACATCGTTGTTAATGCAATATCCGAGTGATGGAAATTTTCTTTACATGGAATTTATTCTCTCTCCGTTTACTCGGTGATATCGTAGAAAACTTGTGGGAAATGTTCGCTGTTACTATTTGTTTATCATAATTGAAACAGCACATGTATGTGGATATTCTACTTTCAAACATTATCTGCTCCAAGACTAGTTCGTGTCGTTCAATCAAAACGAATTCATGCTCGCAAATAAGAGATATTTTTTTAAATATATCTATTTACTTTTTAGATAAATTTGATTTTTAAGATAATCTTTAATTTATCACTCAAAAAGTAATTGTTCATTTGCTAGTATTGTGTACAAGTCATACTTGTTTATATTAAAAACAGGTAAAGTACATATGTGAGCTAGTTTCTGGGAAGTAATTTCTGGAACCACTGAATCAATTTTGAGAATTCATTCACCAGTAGAAAGCTACTTCAATACTGAATAACATAGGCTATATTTAATATAGTATAATATAGTATAGCTATATAATATATAATATAATATAGCTATTAGAATATACTAAGTTGTTGAATAACGCCTGTGAGGTCACCAACTTATTTTATAAAGTATTTTATTTAGTATATTATTATACATATATACCTACGTAGTGTAAAAGTAAGTTGATCTATGACACAGGAGATTTACTAGGTGCTTTATTCGTTTTAGCTTAGCTCATTTACGAAGCTCTATCGGGCGCCTTTAGCCAACAAACGGTTGTTGTGAAATTAAAGAACCTCCCGCGGATTTGCACCCGCGCCGCGCCGCGAATAGAAAGACGCGCCTGAATTAGATCTTATCTCGGAACTAAATTTATTGCTTTCATAAGTATAAAACGAAACAACGAGATAATAAATCTAAACGCACTCTAAATAATTACCAACAAATACTAACTTACCTTGATAAATTTGTTTAATAGTCTTCGTTTAAGTTTCAAGAGATGTATTAGGATGATTTTTAAACGGATAAAAAGTCAGATTAATATTATAGTCATACAAAGATTGACATGAACGTGGCCAAAATTGGAACTAACGTCACTTTATCCAATTATTTCAATTTAATATTCCTTTTAAAGCTCAAATAAAATAAGATTATAGGAGGTGATGTCATGGAAATTGTGCTTAGTGTTAACGAGGTTTTTATAAAAGAAAAGTAAAATTATGGTCAGCTAATCTTAATATAAAAATGAATGTCTGTCTGTATGTCCTGTATAAACTATGAAATGGTAGGATATAGAACAAAGATGTCTGTAGTAACTTTGTTCAGAATTGTCTGAAGATAGTTTTGGTATGACAATTATAATGATCGGACACAAGATTAATGAGTTACAGTTGCAAATGTTGAATTTATTGATCGATTGGACACATAGTTGATATACATATACTAACGTTTCTTTAAATTTTTTTGTTTAATTTGCGTAGCAACGCACAGCTATTATAGTTGCATTATAAAATGGTTATTAGCGACTTCGGTTTTCTTCTGAGAATGAAAACGATACCGCCATAGTCTACCATACATGTCGTAAATTTTTGATCTATTTTGTTCTACTTTTTTGAGAAAATCAGTTACTACGTATATTTTGGGTAAACATTCCGGAATTACAGAAAAAAGACCTAATAATTTTTCACATCTGTAAACAATAACGGTACCTAAGCACAGTAGTATTGAAGTGTGAATTTAAATGTCAAGAAAGGACGAAACACTGAAAAAACAATGATTTTTCCCTAGCGATTAGTCTACCTACTATTATTATAATTGAGTGATGTGTCAGTAGGTGAATCGTGATTGGCGGGTTCGGATGATGACCGTAACGTTTACGCTGGTCGTTGGCGCCACAGCTATTTGATTGATCTTCAATTTCTTTGATCTTTTCCTGTCGCTGCCGTCTCTTGCTCGTTGTATTTAAAATATCGCGCGTGCCTTATTGTATATACGAAGATACAAAAACATGTTTCATATAAATAATGTATGTTTGTGTTGTTTACATCTAATGGATTTCATTACGCATGTGCATAAACTACTTACTACTTTATAAGACAGTAAATGTCGACGTAAAAGCATTAAGTATGACAGTGCCTAAAATCTTAATTTATTCCATTTTAGCAGGTCAATACTCGGAGTCTTTCTTAGTAATTGTAAAGTTCAGGACCGTATTAATGGATGTGTAGCAATAAATTGAATTATCTGAGGGACTTATGCCGTCCGAGTGTCAACGATTGCCACTGTATAGGAGAGAGTAACACTGGCTCGAGGAATTACAATTAATTCAAGTCGTTCGGCCTCTGAACTCTTTGTGTATATAGTGACACACAAAGAATCTATCGTACGCCGCCTGTTCGTCAGTCCTGCTCGCCAATCATAGCGTTGCGTGTTAGGACATAATGAAAGTTTCCCCCTTTCCCTAGCCTTTGTGATTACTCTTTGTATAGATACATATCAGATTATGATTCTTTCTGATTTAATTCTCAAAAGTATATTATTTGACTTTAGGATCTGGTGTTCTTTGATTTGAAAAAATGTAATGCAATGCTATAAATATTTTTTCTTAGTTATTTGTTTGAGGAGAAAACACTAATTGAAACGATAACTTTTAAAGTATACGAAACATTGACTGAAATGAATAATTTATCGTGTATATGGAATGAAAAATCAAGAAATAAATCACCGTATTTTTAGACAAAATAAGCAAAATATTATATTTGTACGAAAAAACCTTCATTTATAATAAGTAAATGGAAAAGAAATCAGCCTTATTTATTTTAATAAGGCAGACATATTCGTAGGATTCGAAGTTTCAAAATTGCCATCCTATACCGTTATGGCATTGTTTGAACACTACGTTGGTCCGCGCTGGCGCTCCATATCCATAATTCAACCGAACGCCTACGCCGGTTCATTCTTCAGCACATAACGCAATGTTATCTGCATCTACAAACACTCATTTATCTCTTAATACAAAGAGAGAAAGTTCAATTTAGAAACACGATCCATCTTGAAATTATGCGAATATCTGTTACGCGTTGATGTAGGTAATCGCATAATTTGCGACGTTAAACTTTTAGTTATTTGCACTCTCTACCCACCTTTCCGTGTTTTACGGTTGCAAATAAACGTTTTATCTACGAAGAAAGCCTGATCGTAATCTAACGGTGACTTATGTGCCCTAAGCTCTAAGATGATTAAAGACGTTAGGCCTAATAATTTTCCTGTACATGACTATCGACTGACAGCTTGTAAAATAATTGACTAACGACATGATAGTTTCTTTTCAATTCTTGGACTTAGTTTTTTCTATTAATTATGTAATTAGAAAAATTTCGCGTTTCATACAGTTCATTTTACAATCTATAATAGTACACTTTTAAACAAATGCAGTCCGGATTGTTACGAGAAGCAAAGAATAAAAAAAATAATTTAACTTAAATCAAACCTTATCAATATAAAATCTGTATAATTATAATCTACGATAGATGTCTTATAAGTCAAAGTTCGACTTTAAATCATTATCGAAAATTTGAGGAAAATTTTGTTAGAATGAACTTTCTCATCGCAGCTAGCAGTAAGAACAACTGGTAGAAATTGTTTATTCTTCTAGTGTTTGAAATGGGAACGTAACGGAAACACATCATCGATGTTTTACATAAGGTGTCAGTGTCACAGATTAAGCTTAAATTATGAGTTATTTATCTTATCTTCAATGGTCAGCTTTTTGTTTGAAGTTAATAATTTCATTTCCTTTATTTTTTTATTATTTTCTTATTATGTTAAAAACTCTCGTATCTTTGACTTTGAATTTCGTGTGAAAGCTGTGGTACCCGGAATTGAAAAATTATAAAAGATAAACTTAAAATGGTAAGACAAAAAATTGCAGATGCAGAGGGCATGACACTTGTCCCTTACATGCTAAAAATACATATATACGTAAATGTAAATTATATAGTAAATATATAAATAATTCCAAATCGAATTGCTTTATTAATTTGAGTGAAAGCGTAGGAAACTTTGTTTCTGACGAACACTTTTTTTACTCTTATATATTCGTTAAATATCCGGCATTATACACTTTTCTACTTACGGTACAAAAGGGTTCAGCAGTATTAAATAGTATAATGAAAAAAAATTTGTTAGTTATAATATTAAAGCTTATTAATACGTATTGAATAAAAAATAACAGGAAATCGGTTAACAGAGAAATAAATAAATGAAACTGTTTCCTCGTAGCCTATTTATATTTCGATTACTGTCACGAGATCACTTTCTTTAAAAAATTAAAAACCACACATTTTTATATATGTAGGTATATACTTATTACTTCCAGTTGCCTAATCGATATAAAATCAATGTTTGTTTGTCCTTTATAGACTCTACAATGGTAGAAGATAGAGCACATGACTGATGTCTTTAGCAACTCTGTTCGGAATTCTGTGAAAAAGGTTTCGGTACCAAAATTGTATCGACACATGGTTGACGTGTTACAGTCGAAAATGTTAATTTATTGCTAATAATATGTTAATATGTGTTAAAACCCGCGCTACGTACAGACAGCTAGTTATCAATAAATATATACAGTATGATTATTCAAATTTACAAATCAATCTCGCGACTGATTTCACGGTAACGCTATTAGATACAAAATAATTTATTCATGTAAGTTTTATCTCAGTACACTTACGCACGTCATTTTTTAACCTAAAATCGTTTCGGAAAGGTGTTTTAACATCGACGGGAAGAAACGTTGAGAGAAGATGCTTAAAGTAGGTATATAATTATGATACAAAATATTGTTTGCTAGGTTCGTTGATTGACAATAAAACGATCTAGCTGTAATATTTATCATAGTAACGACTTCACTGCACTGTGAGTTTAATCTGTGAATTACGCAAACAGAATCGTCATTACCCATTGTATCTATATAAATAATTTGTAACATAGGTATATTTGCTAATGTATTAAAACGATTTAACCACAAACATTTTTTTATTATTAATTATAAGTTAAAGTATAGTCTTGGGTGGTAAAGCATATAAACTTAGCAGAAGCCTATTCACTTTTGAGTAAAAGACATCAACATTAGAATCGAACGGGATCACCAATGCGTGCAATTTATTTCAGGTCTTCGCATTACGTATTATAAATGACTAAGGACCGGAGGGTTGTTTGATTTGACACGCTAACAAAGGTATACATATATTTGAACGGATAAGAATTATTTTTCATATAATTAAATACATTGCGCTAGAGAATTTCTCAAGTCAAATTATATAACATTAGTATCCTTCAACCTATGACGACAATAAAAAGCAATAACATTTTATAGGCGGGCGGCACATAGCGAGAAGCCATGTCTAGCAGTTGGGCGGCGCTGGGCGGGTAGGAGCATCGATCGATACTGAACGCCGCCCACCACCAGTGGAGGTGGGCGGCCCATGAATACCATTTCAATGTTAAACAGAACCATTTTATGTACATTATTACAGAGCTACAAATTACTGAATCATTTTGACACAAAAATTTAATGGTGTAAAAATATTATAAAAAATCATTTACTAGACTGAGATTGGACATAAAGTCCAGCTAGAGATTATGTGTATAAAACTAATACAAATTATCCAAATAATATTATTGACTATAACTTTGAAGTAAATATCTAATATTTCAAAAATTATGTTTATGAAAACTTGTAGGCATTTAATAATAAAGATAATGAATATGTGGGACAGTGGCACAGGTTTCGCCACGCAGTCCCACGGTGCCGCTGAATTGACGTTATAGACTGTAATTTGAGTAATGTTTACCTTTCCCATAAATTTTGGTAAATATTAGAACGGGGGTGACGGGAGCCGTGGAACAACCGTATACACCATAAAAATGTTTAGTAAAATTTATTTTTTTAATGCAGTTAAGTTATTGTTGTGTTAGGATAATATTAACAATTATTGCAGGATACCTCAATGTATGTACTATCGGCCAAATTGATTCATGACCCACCATATGCTTATTTTCCTCCAGCCATTCAAACGCAATAAGGTCGAAATTTGCCTAAACATTTGTTGTCTTGGAAACCGACTTGTTATTATTTTATATGACACTGACAGTTACTGATTTCACTGACTTTGCTTTCTTTATAAATATCTTTATCGTCTTATATTGGTAATGTATATATAAAACGTCATATGTGCAACGCCACGCACGACAAGAAAACGAATTTGTCTTTGCCAAAATTACAAACGAACTGTCAGTAAGGTGGGTCACGAATCAAATGGTTCGATAGTACATATAAAATGTGACATGTAACATTCAATAATAAGTTAATAGAAGGAAAAGAAAATTTACAATAGCTAATGCGTATAGACATAATTTGTATTTGGGGTATGATAAATTCTTATTTGAAGCAACTGATCTCTTCTCTCTGAGGTACTGGGTACGCTTCATGAATTTATGCCACTAAACACTCGCTACCACTAAGCAGCCGGCTTCTGTCACCTCTTACAACACCGGTGGGATGGGGTTGGAATATGAGATTGGAATTGCCCCAATACAGTTAAAAATAGTTCATAATGTCACGCGATAAAAAATAGGAAAGTAAAAGGTTCTCAAAGAAAATGCAATAAAGCATCCTCCTGCTCGTAATAATAAAGTCATGCGCGTAATATTATTAAAAGCCTCCTCGAAAGAATGAAGTGAACATCGTATTGATATGGCTAATACCGCTCTTAGGGAGACAGGGGGAAGGAGAAGGCGGCATGGATTTACTTTATTGCCGGATGCAACAGGTCGCGAGTGTAGGGATGAAAGGCCAACTTTCTATAAGTCGGTCGAAGTGCCTTGAGAGTTCGTGCGGCTCAACTCGGTAATAACGACTAAGAGTTATCTTTTGTGCCCGATTGCTCAACACCGAAGATGTTTCAGAACTTTATAAAACTTAAATGTGAGCATAAATATTGAGTTTTCTAGCAAGCTCTCCATTTTACTTGAATGAAATTTCGGTATTGTCGTTAGCCGACAGACAAATGTCACTTTATGGTCAGATAGACAGAGTCAAATTTCGTCCATACAGTAGTCAATCATTAACTTATAATTAATAAAAAATATACTCGTTACCAGTCAAATTAAACCATGAATTCAAATTAGCATTACTTCAACTAAAGCTCAGTGAGATAACATTAATCTTATAAGTTACTAAACTAATAGGTAAGCAATCTATTTAAATTACATGAAAGATTCGTGATCCGGTACAAGAACAGCGTTCTACCATGATGCCACCTGCCCTGATCATGCCATATCACCTTTTGAAGACCGTTCGAGAAACATTACTGGCAAATTATGTTACACAAAATTGAGTGTTTTATTCAAAGATGAGAAATGAAATGTAGCATTATTTTTGTAAACTAATAGAATCCGTTCCGTAAAATAAAACAGAACTGTTGTTTTTTATTTATTACTCTAAAAACGAGAAGATTTATAGCTGGAAATAGTCACCGCTATTTTTGAACATCTATAACTTTACGGGTGTCACCAAACTTAAAAAGAAATAAATAACTCCTAAACTGATTGGGTATCTACATAAGTTAAGTAAGTAGTACTATTTTACAATAATATGGTGCGGTCCTTAGATTAGAGAAGGTAGCCTCAAGTCTTCAACATAGCCCGAAACCCTCAGAGGATTATATCTGTTACAATTCTCCCTAGAGATATTTAATTCCTTAAAAGAGCCTTAAATTAATCTCGTCAGATTTGTACCTTTCATTATCACATCTAGATTTTTGTCTCAATCCTATTAATCCTGAAATCGGTAAAAATCTTTAACAATTGAATTTATATTTTGTCGCGTAGTATCAAGTAACGAAATCGAATCGCCAGATCCCTCGAACTCCCCGAGGAGCCGGATGATTGGGTATTATAAGATTTCCATCGGAACGTAAGTATTAAATCATCCGCAAGGCCGGACGGATCTCTCGGTATTGTTTCGAACGGGAAATGTGATTATTATGTCGATAGTTTGGGAACGCTTCGAAATTCTGCCTCCAAATAGTTTCCTCAAGCAAGTAACAAATGTTATAAATAGCAGTTGCGACGTTTATTTGGTAAACAGGAAACGAAAAACTGTTTATTCAAAAATTTTATAAAAATATTTGAAATTATATGAAACTTTGAATTATAGTTGATTTTTACCCTACTTGGAGTTTTAAAAATAACTTTTAATATCATCTATTAAATATAAAACATATATCTTTTCAAGTCACAAAATTGCATCGATGCTGATATTTTAACTTAAAAATTGTTTTGTTGAGTAACCTAGGATTATTAATTTTAATAACAATACATTTTTATTTACGACAAGTAACCATTCGTATTAATATACCAATACTAAAAGTATTACGTGATAGTACATACTCAATTATAAGTGAATTTTGCTCAGGAGCCAAATGTCGTAGCAATGACTGATGAGAGCTGGGGCACGCTGGGGAAGCGAGGTCGCGTGACGAAGTGCCTTATCAATTAGCGGCCGGAAGTCAAGTGCTGTTTAATGTCATTTATTAACGATATTATACGGAGTGCCTTAAACCAGATTATAACAATAAATGCCTTTATTATAGCCTTAAACATTGTTTCTTGTTGTTTAAGGATGTCTAGCGATAACGAAATAATATAACAATTTGTATTAAGGTTAAATTTGTCAATCAAATTTTGTTAATTCTAATGAGGGTAGGTTAAATGGGGATTTTAATCTGCTATACAAAAATGGGGGTATTAAAGTATAAACGTGTGAACGCGTGTATCTACATTATGTCTACGGTATTTATTAAGTAGAGTCGATTGCGACAAGGCAATGAATGTTAAATATTAAACTTGAAACAGATTATCTTTTTTTATAAAATTATTATGTTTTCCCTTAAAATAAAAAATATTATCGTTACAATGTCCGTGTTACATGTCTTTTTCAGAAAAAAAGAAATGTATTTAAAATTATTTCAGTTACCTTTTCTTAAAAACCTATATACAAAAGAAGTGTATCGTATTCTAGGTGTTCGCGCCTAAATAACAAACGATGCCGATGGAGGCAGATAATTGTCGAGCCGCGCGCGCCGGTTTCATATTTAAAAGAAATTGACATTGACTTGTGGTTGACTCGATCGACCTATAGTTTGTGAATCGACCTCATCTACTTTACGTCCCCTGAGCGGAAAAACAAGTGATGATATTCATTTGTTACAGTTATAATTTTATGGTAATAAATCAAAGTTTTAACCACTTGCTGACAGGTAATTTGACTACTCATTTGTTAGCTATTTACATAAAAATATATATCCGCCATCTCGAATCGGCGGCCATCTTAGATTTACAACGATACAGAATATATTAAATTTAATAATTGTCATAAAAACGAAAGGTGTATACAAAATATTAGATCAATCTGTCAACAGAAAGGAGGTCTCGCGTCTGGGTTGAAAATTGCATTAGGATTAATAAAAAAATTTTCTTTCTTTTTATTTATATCTTCATTCTATATGATTGAAAATGTATGGCAAACTGTATTACAGACTCGCATCACAGACCTTCGCTAAATAAATTTCCGGAGCAATTCCTTTGACAACACGGAGCAAGATCGCTTCCAGAATTGCCGTTTAATTAGATCAGAGCATCACCGATCGCCTCCCGATGACCTGACCCCCGCTCCATTAGCTTATTACCCTCTCCCATTATTGCGTTACTAATTTTCCTGAATATCGAGGAGTTAACGAAGTTTCTCGCAGCGCGCAAAGGACGTTTTGATTGTCAATTACTCGCTCTTGGACGCCAAAGGGCGGCTAGGGCGCACAAAGCGTCGCGACGCCAGGATGCAATTAGTAATGGACGAAACTTTGGATCGCGTGTTGGAGGGTATTAGATGAAAAAGATAAGTGAGTGTGTGAATTGGTTTTATGTATTCAGATTCATTTTTGCACGACACACATTATTATTACAACCAAGTTACGTTAGAATTAGGGTCTCCTAATACTGAAGAATCTTTATATGTATGTATAATTCTTTTGTTCGTGGGTAAGTCACAAAACTTCTAAACGAGACCGAATTCAATGTTTAATTTGTATGCGTTTAAGCGAGTTCGACAATAGGATCAATTCACATTTCGCTGTGATAGTAAATGTTGATATCTTTATGTGGCAGGATGACATCTGCGGATCTACTAGTTAAAATGTATTTTTTTTAATAGTTCTTTACATTATTACAATATTATTATTGAATTATGCAGAACTGTTATGCAGCGTGTCTTATATTTTATAGTTAGTGCATAAAAGCTTATTTACAAGTATAGGCGATAGTAAACAAGTATTTACAAAATGTCAGATAGTAATTATGTAGGTATGTGTAATTAGCAATCAATGTTGACTTTAAAAAAATTGTATAAAAATAAAGTATTTACTAAATAAAATAATTAATATTTTCCATAATATCGTACACATGTTGTTGAAGTCATGATCAAACATAAATCTCATTCGTTCCAGTTCCGGTCTCTCAGTCCGCAGACGTCGCCTCGGGCTACTCATTTCCCTCCGTGTGTCTGCTTAGAACACTTCTAGACATTTTAAAACTTTAAGAAGTACGTTGTATGTGTTTGTACATTGCAGTAACCATATAAACCGCCTATCAAGTGTATAAAATCATAAAAAGAATGTACAATTTTTATTAACAGTCGTTTTATTCTATAGTAAAATTGTTGCGAATTGATCCGTCCGAAAATAAGGCAGTAAATTACTTACTTGCATTTCTTTGAACGGATATCTTCGACAGTTTCGACTACAACGGCAAGGATTTCGCGGGAACCAAACGGCGGCGTTTTGTTAATTTCTGTCAAATTCTGAACTATTAATATGGTGCAAAGCTTTTTAATCCGCTAAATATAAGACATTTGGCACTTGAGTTATATAAATAGTCACACTTATTGATATATTTGTTGATAGAACATTTCATTATCAACTTCTCGTTGCTTCGCGCTCAGCTATTTGTTGAACATCATTGATGGTCGTAGAAGGAGATGCTTGGCACAAATGAGTGAGTTTGCTTTACACATGACTAAAACTAACTAGTTATATACTATGGTATAAAATGGATTTGGTCATGATATGCCAATTGAAGTCTATAAATTTATAACCATATAAATAACCTTGAAATAAAATTCAAAATTCAAAATTGAAAATTCAAAAATCATTTATTCATATAGGTATTATTTCAATACACTTATGCACGTCATTTTTTGATTCTACCACCGT
>DWJN01000226.1:0-27851 GCA_018248895.1 Carystus phorcus
AAGAAAGAGAAGTGCACCATTCCTAGATTCTATTTGCTGCAATACTTGGTCAAAGACTTGTTTTTGTTCCGGCAGTAATAGGGGTACTAATTCGGCCACTTGCTGCTGCAAAGCTGGTGTATCATAATTTGTTTCTCTTAAAACTTCATCACCTAGTTCATTTTCGTTAACTCGGCGAGGGCTAATCATTCCAAATTCACTTAACTTTTTACCCACCATTACCATTACTTTGTTTTCAATTTTTCCAAGGGTTTCGTTATAAATGTGTTCATTGTATGTCATATCCGCGTGTGTCTGCTGTAGCCTTCGCAAAATATCTTCCGCCATGTACTTTTTATATTTATCCCATAATTCATTAGGATTAGATAGCCCGCAAGATGATATGAGGGTTGCATAAAGGTCCCTGATTTTGTTTGGCGATTGGCATTGCACAGCTTCCTCCATAGTTTCATCCCAATGATTATCATTCTCTAACAGACGCAGAGCCTCACATGCTTCTCTATAAGTTGCGCATTCCAGGCCATTAACCATTTTAAGATCTCTATAGCTTGTAGGACCCCGCACGTGGTGCAGCAGCAAACGTAAACAGAAACATTCAAAATTAGTAACATGGACGGTGTATACGCGACCAAGGGTATTAGATGATTTTACTCCGCTCCAACTTTCAACAGGTGCGCCTTGAATACGGCGTTTCCACTCCTTTGTAGTCGTGTTCCAGGTATAATAACAGGGGACTTCGACGTATAACAACGTTTTTGCAAAGGGGTCGTGGTTACAAAGCTGGAAAAAAGCTGTTAACGTTGTTTTGGGCGGTGATGATACTCTTTCTTGGAAATTGCTCTCTGTAAAATATATGCGCTCTCCATTTTCTAAGTGCACGGCAAGGTGGATTACTGTTGGATGTCTTTCATGTAAGGGGAAGCCAAGGATCCGCCACGCTGCCTCGTTACTGCTGACATAACGTCCTGCTTGAAAGGTTTGTACTTCATTTAAGGGATGCACCCCACCTTCATTCCTGACATTAAATATTGCTTGATCACTTCCTTTATTTATATACTTACATACATATTTGATTGCGCGGACAGAACTACAGGCTTCAACATTAATGTGAGCATTAAACATTTTACAGAGAATGGGCGAATACGGGACGATCCAACTATTATCTAAGGTTTTGTTCGCTCCAGATCGAGTCGTTATTGTAACTTCTCTGCCACCATCTTCGAGTGCTCTTCGTCTGTATAACGGGTAGCCATTATCACTGTGCACAGTTTCTTTTACCAGCTGTTTAGGAAATTTCTTTGTGCATTTTCCCTCTTTCATGCACGGTGATGCTGGATTTCTTGCTCCACAGGGACCGTGAACCATGTTTCGGGCTATAGTGTCATACAATTCTATATCTTGCTCAGGATCCGGAATTTCGGCGCTGATTAACTCATCTATTTGGCTGGGCCGCAATTTTTCTTTAAGCCATATTAGTATGTGAACATGCGGTAATCCCCTTTTTTGCCATTCAATGGAATACATGAAACATTGAACCTCTCCGAATATTTTTCCCTTGGTAATTACGTTTATTAATTTTTGTACTTTTAACCTAAATACTCTGGCAACTATATCGTGCCTGTCAGTACGTTGCTGGCCCGGCATTAATTCATCGGTTATTTCTTTCCATGAAGTATTGCAAGTGAAAGTAATAAAAAGGTCTGGTCTGCCGTAAGTTCGTACATAAGCGAATGCGTCTTGTGTGTATTGGTGTAGATAGCGGGGGCTATTAACAAAGGATGATGGAAGAATTACCATTTTGCCTAGATCTCTAGGATTTACACTGGCGTCGCGAGCAACTGCATCTTGCAAATGTATATAATTTTCAACGCGTAGTTTTTTTTTATTTAAAGAAATGTAACGAAGACGTTCGCTTTCCACCTTCACGTACATATCTACCAAGTACTGATGAAATAGTTGTCTGCACCGAGCTAAAAGGTTAAAATCATTTTTTCGTAACATCATATGATATGCATAAAAATTCATACACGATACTTTTTTGTTTTGAGTAGGCTGTTTTGTTACTGGATTAATGAGTGGAATCTCAAAATGATACCCTTCTTGTCCTTTGCAATATATTAATGGGTATTGCAGAGCATCATAAAACTTGTGTGTATCGGCTACCCGTTTCAAAGTGTCATCACGCGCTCGCAAGACAATGTCCCGTGAAGAAAATTGTTCACCACTCACTACGGCTGCAATTTCATTTATCAATGGCGCATTGTAGCGCCTTTCGTGTTCTCCTCGAGGAGTCCTATCCGCATATATGACTACCTTATAATGTTGTTCAGGTAGGTTTTCTAAGGCGGTCTTAAACGTGCTTACTAAAATATTATGATCATGTAAATATCTTTGAATTTTCAGCACCGTGTCTCTTTCTACTCCTTGGATAAATTGGCAGCGACGGTTTACCTCAACCTCCTCGTCTCCCATAAAATATACTTGCAAAAATTTTTGCTGTTCGTTTTCAGCTGGAAAAAGAGCACCAATCCTGTGATAAATTTGCCCTTGCACTGTAAATGTTGGCGAAAATCCTGGTATTTTTATATCCCGGTCTACTCCAAAAGACGTCATTTGAAAGCAAGAGTTATATTTCCGGATCCTTTTTAAAAAGCGCCGTGACTCATCATCATCACCTAAAAATAGCGTTTTTAAAGGCTCTTCTGGCACTCCGAGTACAGGAAGAGAAACTTTGCCATTGCTACAGCACATACCTGCGGTCTCATCTTTCCATTTTAATGCACTGCAGAAACGACATGTCTTGTCCATTAGTCCTATAACAAATAACCTGTGATTTTTATAATCGATTATCGGATCATAATTAAATGCGGCGTCATGAAATACTAACCAATTATTTCTTTGAAAATTACGCCGACGTTCTGCTTGGAGCTGTGCATTTGAATCTCTGCGCGACTGTGCTTGTTCAGGTGTGTCGGATGATCTCAAAGCAGCTTGTCGTTTCGCTTGTTCACTGAGTCTTTGCTGAGTTTCAGTAGATGTTTCCGCGGTTCTTAAAGCGGCCTGACGTTCTGCTTGTTGGAGTAGCCTATGCTGAGTTTGAGCAGGTGATTCTGCAGCTCTTAAAGCAGCTTGACGTTCTGTTTGTTCGAGTAACCTATGCTGAGTTTGAGCAGGTGATTCCGCAGCTCTTAAAGCAGCTTGACGTTCTGCCTGTTCTTGCCTCCTTACTTCAACATCTTCAAGCGATTCTAGCGATCGAGATAATCGCATCGCTTTTGTTTTAGAGGACACTTTTTGTAGGCTGGCCTTACGTTTGCGAGGCATTATAAATCAAGTTAAACAAAAATAACTACAAACTAACTACCTATTACTAACTAAAAACTACTTAAAAGAAAAAAATAAAACAGTTTGATTACATTAATACAGGTTATACTAAAAAAAAAGTAATATGTAAAGTAACTAAGTACTACTAAATAATAATAATAACTACTAAAACTAACTAAAAACTATTTAAGTAAAAAAATAAACAGAAACACAAAATAAAAGTAAAATTATCTTAACATATAAATCTCCTAAAATATCTTCATATAGTATTAATCTTTAAACTTAATTATTGTTTTAAACCAAAACAACAACAACAAAAACCAAAGTAACAACCAGCGCGAATTCAAAATTCAGTTAAATTGTGTATTCGCCTATGACTTAAGTTAATTACATGTTGCATTTGATAGCGTGATTCAGAACTTGCAATTGAATTTTACTAACGCCATCTATTAACAACACCCGTAACTAAATATCTAGCAGGTAACAAAACATCGATCTTGGGAATGAGATGTATTACCGCGGTAAAAAGTAGCCTACTTTACTTTCCACCCTCCTAACTATCGTAACACACATAAACCGTACCATATAACAGCCATGTTGCGACGTGAAAGAGGAACAAACAAACAAACAAACACACTTTCACATTTATAATATTAGTATGGATTGTATTAATTAATATAAATGTGTATTTTGGTGTAAAATCTGATGACCTGTGTAGATTTAAAAACGATGCAAACGAATGGGTTAGATGAAAAATTGTAGACTCCGTTATCGTGATCACGGCTATATATCTAACTCAGTTTTGGAACAAATCCGACTTACTGCAACTATGCTATTGACGGCAGAACACTGGTGGTTATCATAGGAGGTCCCAGGATGGGGTCGATTTTTAGCTAAGCGGAAACCTGAATGATTAGTTTAAATCTCTGTTCTCGGCCAAAGACACTCATCCTTTCTTTGTGTATTGTTCACACACACTGGACACATGGAATCCTAGTATGAGTTTATGAGTGTGTAGCGATAAAGAAACAGAAAAAAAATATGAAAGCTAACTCGTCCAATGCGACTGCATGTCGTTTGCATAAGCGTAGCGTCGGTGTTTGTGGAGCAAGAAATTACAAGTAGGTATTATGATTGACGTTAATGAATTGCAAATTAATTAATCGAGTCACCGAACCATCCGCCGCCCACCTTTGTAGATATGTATGTTCAGTGACGCTGCATAAATTGTACCGTTGCATAGCAACAACTTGATCTGGTCCATCGCCTTTAATATTGGAAGAAAGTGTCGACACCTACACATTACTTTGTTTTCACCTAAATAACCAGTTAAAGAAGCGCTCATAGCCCGGCGGCTCGCGTCGATCCTATGCGATGAGGCCTTCGGGCGGTTTAAAAACATCCGACACTTGGGTTGGCCATTAGCCCCTGTACCAATCGGCATGCTCTAGACCTCCTCAGTGATGAGGAGATCTAGACCCGTGCTCAGTAGTGGGCCATTAATGGGTTGAAGGCAACCAGTTAAAGAAAACCAATCGCTTGTTACTGATGCCTCTGTAACTAATTTGTGGATCTTTCTTTGCCCGTATGCTGTCGATTTAGATGGATATAAACTCCTAAGAGTTCCAGTAAAAGAGTCTGGAGACAATAGCGTTTGTTGGATTGAACCAGGGGTTGGTAAACTTGCATTTAAGTATTTACGCACGAGAGCGTATTTCCAGCTACATAGTACTGAAAAATTCAAATCGATATTGCCAACAATCCTGCGACTGTCGCGCGACTGCATTAACTGCAGTGCCGAAGTTAATCGCCAACATTTTATCTCTATAAATAGAACCGTCTGACTCTGCAGACATCTCAGCATTCTCGGCACTAGCCGGATTCCGATTTCCGAATGTCCCATATAAATGAATCAGCGAACGAATGTGAGCTCTAAATCTTTAGATGCAAAGTTAAATTGAGTTTGATAGGGAAATTGCATTCAGTATGAAGTTCTAAATCAGTGCAGTAAAGTCGTTTTCGCGTTGAATACCGGCCGAGTTCAATATAGGTCGGAAAATGAAGCGCCGTTTATAGTACTACACCGTAGTATCGTAGTACCGGCGTCTGTGTGCGTCTTGGTTTGAATGGTTGTGTGATGCAATAGTGTTGTTTGCGCGTGTGAGTCTGTGTGTGTATGCAGTGTGGTTATGTTTAATGAATGGAATTACGTATGTGTTTGTGCCGTTGCGGTTGAGTTCTATCGATTTCTCCCTGTAGGTTTCAGTCTTTGCATATTTTTATCGCTTCTGTACGGAGTCAGTGTTTGTGGGCGATATGCAAATACTCCGCCAGTATTTGTGGACTGTTTGGAATCGATAAGTATTTCTGACGGAAACGATAATAGTTGGGACTTATGAAGTTTCCAATAACTTTATCTAAGCCTTTCACATGACATGTGTTATGTGCAAAATGGTCTAATTGTAATCAACTTGTTTTGATTCGAATAGAACATATAATCTAGATATATCATTCAGTTTTTTATCTACGTAGCTGATGAGCATGCAAAAGGACGAAGTGGACACCGTTTCCTACTACATCGATATCATTAATAACATCACCAACTGATTAATTAGAAGTGGGGAATGTTTTTTATTGAAAATTCTCACATTAATGAGGACTCACTGATTAAAGAGAATAAATACGAAATTTTGGCGTTGATGAATTAGTTATGCGATAAAAGCTTTCTTCTTTGTAATAGTATTGTAGAAGTATTACAACGTGTAAGTGTATAAAGATCTTATTACATCATAATTTAAATGTTATTTATATTTTGTTTCAGGTACTTCACGCTTGGCTACATGGGCACGACATCATTTCACCACTTGTAGCAATGGTTAGTATTATCAGAAAACACACTTAAAATGGGAAAAATTCAAACTCAAATATCTCGCAAGCCAGCTTGTTTTTTTTTTCATTTTATTCCACTTTCATCGTGTCCTCCCAAAAGTAATACAAAACAAAATCGATATCGACTATCGAGAGAATATAACACAAATTGCAAATCTTAACTCGGACGCCATCTTGATTTTCGGAAAATTATAGATTTTTCCCACACTCGTTCCCAAACCCGCCATAGATCCTGAACGCGCATCTTATCAACTTCATGGACAACATTTTTGTCAGTATATCAGCGGTATTGTAAAATTATATAATATTATATAATAATTATGAAAATGACACGAATATAGAAGTCAATGTATCTCATTATTACTTTTAAGTAAAGTCTACAGTATTTTTTTATCGCAAGAACCCCAACTGCTGTCGATATGTCGTTGTCAGAGTTACTACAAATTGACTCTTTAAATGTAAACAATGCTTTATTTTCTTGTAAGTTAGAAGGCAGGACTATATTGAATGTGTATACGTAATTTGATGTCTGTACAATTCGTTTTCCTTATAAACTGTAGAGGAGTTTCATTGCGTGAGGTCTGTCTGGGCTGCAAGTAATAAATAATAAACTATAATCGTACAAACTCATACAAGGAATAAAACAATTCACAAGTATGGGACGAGGAATCGGACCAATGGATTACAAACGGGTTTTAGACAAACGTAAAATGGATATCGAATGGAACATATTTGTAATAATAATAAGTTGAATATTTGAAATCAAAAATATCAGTACCAGATGAATAATGAACTGTCTAAACGTAAGGCATTTAGGATTGACTGTCCCTAGACAAGTCCACCGCGTATCAAGTTAATTTGAACCTAATTGTTGAGCTTTAAGGTGGAAATTGTAGTTCAAAATCTTGAACACTGAAATTCACCTGGCACGATACTTCGTTCTCGTATCAGTGTGGTGGTGCCTTTGACGAACTATGTAAATAAGGATAATAATCCCACGCTGCCATCGATGATTAAATTATCGAGTACACACATAGATAGTAGACTGCCATAAGCTTTCAGCAGATTTCGCTTATCTGATAGCTGGATAAAGGAGGCCGCACGGTAGCGTCGGTGATAACGTTACTTTATGTTAGTTGTCCGTAGTGTCCATACATTTATAACATACATCCCGGTTATTTATTCAACTAGTTACCCCTTTACTTGCTTCGATGCATCAAATCCTTATGTATTAACTTGGTATCCAAAGAAATAATACCAAAGATTCAGACATATCAACTCAGTGACATTTTTCCAACGGATGCACAGGGAATCGTATCTTTTTTATTTATGAAACCATGAAAGTAAAACACTAAATGTAACCTAGAGCCTAACAGATTACGTGATATCTGATCTATTTTTTAGTTTATATAGTTTTGGTATACCTACTTTGTAATAATGAAATATTAATATCAATAGTTATATCAAAAAGTCGAAAAACCTTGTTGAATTTTGCATGTAAGTGGTCTTGTCCGCTTATAAATGACTCGTTATGTACTAGTACTACCTTAGTTTCTTGGTCGACGGTGTATTGATAAAATTCATCAGCAATGATCTTGTTCTCTCGTATTCTCGTTTGTTAGCGCTATAAATAACGCTACACTCGTACAGCTCCACTGTAGCATTCCCTGTGTCATGGGTGCCTTAAACAACACACAAAGACGAGGACACATATCCAGAGCGGGAATAGGATTTTAAACTATCATTCCAATTTCTGCCTCGCTGGGAATCGATCCTAGGACTCTTTGAATGGCGTTCCGGTATGGTAACCATGACGCTAGCTCGTCAATGTTATTGCTTGGCTATAAAAAAGTGGTACAAAGTGCGCAATACGACTAAGCTCGGTCAGTAACTGCAGGGTCTGCAGTGCGGCTGGCTGACGATGGCTTATCTAGCGGCCACATCGTCAAACGGAGGTGGAACTTCCGCAGTATGTTATTGTTACGACAACGGCTTTATCGGAGCCGCACACGACTCGACACGATACTTAGTATTTAGCCGGAACACGGCAATGATTTTGAACTTGAATATGATGTATAGTTAGTTTTTAAGTAATTTAATTATTCCTCAAGTCATCAATTTTTTACCGACTTCAAAAACGTAAAAAAAAAATTATGTGTGTTACTTGATTGTTCTTTACCGGGTGTACAGATTTGGATGTTTTTGAGTTATTGGTAATAATGCGCATTGATTTGATGCGTATGCGGTAATTAATACGTCGTATTTAATTAAAGTCGATTTCTTCTTGTCCATTGACATCATCGCGCCTGCATAATGGAAGGAACCACCAAAAAGTAACAAATAAAAAACTTTTTAACAAGAAAGGAAAACTATCTTCAAAAAAAAATTTGATGAGGAAAAGTTTTTAAGAAGTCGGTGTCAGTTTCTTTAATTAATCTAAAAAATATAATGTTACGTTAACGGTATTAACCATAAATGTTAATATTTTTTTTATAGTAATGAGAAGAAAGTCATAACAATCTTATTACTGTCGATATCTAGACCTTGATCAGAGCGTCACGTGTGATCAGTAATGGTGGATTTTGTCAAGAATATTTATAATACGATAAAATGACTGATAACGTATACCGATAACCGAATTGTACCAAGGATTAATCGTGTAGTCGATTTTGGGGCGAGGGGGCCTCAGTAATCTGGTACAACGTCGACTTTTTGCTCTTAGTGCGTTTTGGTCGCAAACGATGAGCCTTCACGTATAAACCAGGTTCTCGTTGGAAACAATTCAATACTTTATCTTCTTATTTAATTATAATAATATTTATTTCAGACCATATTTTAAGTCCATATTTACGTTAGTACCACACATACATATATTCATAACACTATGTTAGTTGTTTACAGACAGATAGAATAGCACATGGCCTAATAATAAGATAAAGATAGTCGATGTTAGTATAATAAAACAACTTTTAACAAAAAACGAAAACCGCCTTCAAAAGGGATAAAATAATTTGTTGAGGGAAACTGCTTAGGAAGTCGGTGCCAGTTACTTGTTTCATTTCTTACTTACTTTTTAGTGGTTTCTTCCAGGTGTATTCATGTCATGGATGTCGCTGTTTCTTTCTTTTTTCCTGGGTAGGAAAGCATGGGTGATGAATTCTGTTTTATTGGTATCTATGAGCGATGACTTACCATACCGTACCATACGTTTCCATGGCTCGTATGTTCGTGTTGCCTCCTTAAAATTGAAGACATGAGTGGATGAAGGTGATATGTGGTATTTTTGGATTTTCGCTGTTTTATGCATGAATGATGGTGTTTTTTATTTTCTATAATATCGCTCCTCTCTTTGAAATACTAAACAGTTTTCATTGCCAGACACCTTTATTGGATCGAAACACTTAAGGCGTTTTGTAATATCCTAAAATGTTTATACGAAACTTTAACATCGATTTTCTCGAAATTTGAATTTTGTGACATATCACCTTCATCCACTCATGTCTTCAATTATGTTTTTTAATATTGACATTATATATCTATGAGCGCAGTGTATGTCTACTAAGATTGTCAGTGTCAAGTTAAGAAGGTATTATTCGCGAAACCATTTGCTCAGCTGCTGTCCTACTTGGAATTGCGACAATCGATCGGTAATCGAATTGCTTGAATCGTTTCATAGTTCTCTTAGTTAGTGACGTCAGTGGGCCCCAGTATGGCCTTGTAACCACGTGATATTTTAGTTAGACATCTATTGTAGGTACGTATAATAAAATTGGTCATCTGTACATGACAGATATATGTATATAAAAAAATATATGTACGCAAGAGAATCTAAAATAACGTTTTCTCATTTTGTCTGTATGTTTATGCACGCTAATCTCAGTAATCTAATCGCGTATCCGATTTGAATGCAGTTTTCAAGATTATATTGTGTTGAGCCTAACTTAACGTTTAGGGATTTTTTTTTCATTTAAATCGATAATAATTTTATCATAGAAAATATTTTCTTTTAATCAATTCAATTATTATCTTTTTTGTGCGATAATCAAACTAGGTATACACATTCAATATGACACGACAATAAGAGCATATGTCGAAAAATAAAATCTGCCGAATCCTCATAACGTATAATAATAATATTGAGACGTCTCGTGCTATGACGACGATGGAATTTAAAAACTCTAATAATGACGGCTATTGTGGAACTGCAGACACGAATATTAGAGTCGTGATAAATGAAAATGGCCCCCGTAAGATATATTCTTGGCGTGGCGTCCCGTCTCAAGCACAAGTTATAATCGCTACTTCACTTTTAATATTTTCAGATCAGGTATATGAATAAAGCGCTTGTATTACTGTTATTGAAAAGCGAATTGACGCCCTGCTGGGGTTTTTGGTTTTATTACCGAACTGTATACGTTATTATTTATTGACATATCTAAAGCATACGTCATTTTAATGTTTAGAGTCTATATCAAGTAAATAACTTTGTCTTGGATAAACAATTTTACAAGATAAAACTTTTCGTGACTATATTAAACTATTAAAGTGCATACGGCTTCACCGTTGCGAGAATTATAATAATTAGAAAGGTTTTGTTATAGATTTAACACCTTTTAACGGTAGTACTAGGGCCTTCGAAACCTCCCTCTTATAGCCCACTTATTTCTGTTCTTAACTAGTTAAATTATATGCGTATAAGTCTGAAATAAAGTTATAAATATTTGTCGTTTATCAGCCGAAACACGAAGTTAAACGAAGATTGCCGAACCATATATTATTTAATACTCGTATTATCTGTTCGTTAGTATCAATATTTTCTTACGATTTAAATATACATATAATTGACGATTGAAGGACTCTTAGGTTAGGTTAGTTATTTAGTCACATTGATTTCACCTTCGCGGCTAAGATCTTGGGTTTTATTCCCAGTCGGAGTAGATTTATTCTTGTATTGTCTATACATTTGAAGAATATATTGATGAAATTTTTAGAATACATCAGTTTTATGGTGTATTTTAATTAAATTATGTATCTAGTACGAAGATACTAATCGCACGTCTTCAACGCGAAAATATCTTTCACGTTCCGACGCCGCATCGGCCACGATTGGGGAGCAACGGCCGAGGCGACAAAATAAATAGACCTTGGCCACTCTAGTTAATTGACCCGACGGTGGGTCATATTATATCGGTAGCATAATATGGGATTAAGAAACGGGTTAAATCGCGACGATAACGCCTGGGCGTGGGCGAAATCGAGGCCATGACGAAATTCTGATTGATAACGTGGCTATACTTATTCTGATAACCGGGGCGTCGTTGTTGCTACGGGCGTCGGGCACGCGTTTGAGGTAAGTTTCCGTTGGTAAATTTATCGCAAGACGTTATGTAATGTAGATTAATTACTATAATTATCATATAGGAAACGCTGAAATGCTGAAGCGTTGAATGCTAGTAGCGTATCGAGGTGTACGTGATTCGTCAATCGTAGTTTCATTTAGGCAAGAGTACGATGTTAGTAAATTTTTTTTAAAGTAATTCCGTGCCTCGGAAGGTACATTAAGAGTTTTCGGAAGCCTTCTGGTGATATAATAATTTATGATATTGACTGGATATTTTATTATGTGGATAGAAAAATACATACGTTTAACGTAAGATGGTAGTTTTCGTAATAGGAATAAAAAAAACACATTTTTTTACTATTTAATTTACTTTGTAATTAGAATGCACACGAGTCCCGTGCATCGACTAGTAATGACGCCACTTGATATATGTATATTCATTGTTGTATCTCTATTGAGTCTGCGCTTGTTCATAACATCTAATTTGACAGTTGTCAAACTTGTGTCAGATGTGACGTAACGGGCGGCCTGAAGCAAAATATAAAATGGATTTTTAAAAGAGTGTTTTTAAAAGTATTTAGTGTAAAAATAAAAAAAATATATCACCACATTGGACTGTATTATGCTCTTATGAATCGGTTTAAATACTGTTCCATACAAAATTTAACATCCCAATTATGGGCCCGTGTTAGTCGACAACTTCAAATTGACTAATTCTGATGTTTGAGAATATGCAAACGTAAATAACAAGCATAAATATGTATGTTGCCGGCAATGCCACAGGAATGCGTTCGTTTGTAACATTCTTGTTTTTAAATTTCTCTGCGATGGAAGCAGCAGAAATATCTGACCCTTCATAGGCGGCGCATTAAATTCTACATCCATCATTATTCCTGACTGCAACGGATTCGTTTCGTGTTTCGCAAAATCGTGTTTCAATGTACTAATATGTTTGTAATAATAGTGTCCTATTGTATTTCACCGGATATATAGATATAAATATTTTTTTAATATTTAGTTAAAGTTTGTTAATTAGTAAATTACAGAAAGAAATCGTATTATCACAGGAATTAAGCGAGAAACAATTATATTAGAAGTAAAAATGTATCTAATTACATTAGGGAAACCTATTTTTAAACTTATACTAATAGTAAATTAGGGGTATGGGAAGAATTGAATAAACAGAATGGTGACCGTGCTTCGATTCCCGACTGAAGTAGACATTTATGTGATAGACAAATGTTTGTTCTTAGATCATGACATTTGTTATGTGTCATTTTCATTGTCTACATGTGTCACAGGGAATGCAAGTGCCCACTACCTTGCTATAAGTGTGTGACATTTATTATAATTACTCGATTATCATTTTTTCATTATAATTTTTTTCCTTTCTTCCATTTTCTTCTAGCCGACGACGATACCTGTCTGTTCTGTTTCACAGTTTATTCACCTGTAAAAAAAGAATAACTTATTAATATAAATAATAATGTGTACAACTTTATATGTAATACATTTGAATAATTTATTTCAAAATTATGGTTATTTGAAATTTGAATCAGTTATTATTTTGTTTTAATATTTTCTGAATTAAACTGTATCTTTTGTGAAAATATTTTATACGCTATACTTTATCACATTCTCTCACTTCGTGGTACAAGCTGCTGAACTGCATAGTCATTCCGTATGCATCAATCTTTCATCCTCCTCTAATTTATTACCAGATTCGTCACAGTACAGTGACGTGTGCATTTTGTCGAGTGTTCTCAGCTTTCGACAAGTTTTTGTCATTGATTTCAACAATGGTTTCTGTATAATCTGGCTTAGCTTTTATGCCATCGTTATTATGTACTTCCTGTGGAAGGGGTGTATATTTAAAATCGATTTCGCATTCAGCATGCGGGTGGTTAGTTCGTCGACAATTATATTTTTAATATTGTTTGGTTTGGGTATTTTTGATTAATAGTGCTGGTCACCAGCTTTTATTTTCTTTTGTAAATAGGGATATCTTTTTCTTTTGTAAAAACCCGCATCGAATAAATTAAACCTTCACACACATACCCTCATAGACAAATATTCGACAACGAGCAAGGGCCTATAAATAATAAGTGGTCACCGTAGCCTATGAACGTCCGTAACATCAAAAGCATTACGGACTTGTTCTTGGTCAACTATAGCTGGATCTGCTCTTTGCTTCTCTAATTCTACTACCGAAACACATGAAAATCATTTAATAGTAGCTAGTCAGTGGATAAATATAATCGTATACTATACATGAGGACAATAAGCATTAAATTCGATGGTACAAAGGCAGTGATCTCCAAGAAGTTTGACCATTTACTAATTTGATCTGATGCACCGACTATAGGGAAAGTTAGTTTGCTAAATATGTGTTATTCACTTTCATTTTCCCATATTTTCCATGTTTAAATATTTTTTTCGTATAAATTCTAAATAATAAATTGGTTTGTTTCAGATACGACTGCGCGCGTCACTCGAAGATACTCCCTTACGCTCACTGCTGTTTGTCACTTCACCATCGTCGTTATTATATTTGAGCTCTTTGTTTTACAATGATATTGTTTTGCGTTGTATTAATTAATAACCCATTTCGTTATATCAAGAGCAACACGAAATTACCAGTCAACACTTATCACCGGCTTTAATGCAAATTTATTAGTGATACATCGTCGTAATTCGTGATAGTGGTTCACTGTAATTTCCTTTGTTCGTGGGGTCAGCAATAGATTTGTAATATGGAGCAGCGAACGTATCCGTGATAACTTCAACTATCACGTCATTGATAAACAACCGCGAAGGGAATAGAGAAACGATACGATATTCTATCGCTTTATTGACTTCGTACGTAAGATATGTACGTATCGTTTTCCTCTTCCCTTCGTGGGCCTCAATTCACGCATTTGTGTAGTTTTAGATTTTAAATTATGTCACCGCTGTCGTTCTGTTTTGAATTATATTGACTAACAAATACTAAAAATTCTAACGCATGACTTTTTATTTTTACAATACCAACTAGCGAGTATGCATGACTTATGAATCGTTTTAAAAATATCTGTACGAATAAGACACGAGTTGCTAAGTTGACATGTTGTTTATTTGTTATTTATTGTGCAATAATGATTATGAAATGTTCACTTCAACAATTTGTAAATATAATATCTTTTAGTCTGTCGGATCTATTATACAATCGTATTACGCCTTGCTACATAAAACTTGATTTTAGGTTATTTTGATTATAAGTTAAATGCTTAAATTCGAGTTTTAGTTTTGCATGGCAATTACCCGGGTTTTGCATACAAGTTTTTTGATTACGAAAAATTTTGATTATGCAATCATTTTAATTATTATAATTTTATCAGTGGAAATACTGTTTTGATTTTAAATTATTCAATAAACGTATCGCTCGTGAAATATTGTTTTATTACGTCTACTGAGAGATGTATTTCATTTGTCCCCACAGTGGCTTTGTAAATTATATGATATGGAAACATGTTTGGAGGTTAGTGAAGAATATTTTTTTCTATTAAATCAATATCGACATGACCAGGCGATATTCTAATCTGAATAGCTGATGTGTGACAATGAAATACTGAAATTGCGTCTTATCAAGCAAACGTTCTTTATTGTAAATGTTCCCGTGATATAAACGTATTGTTTTAATTGTCGCCTAGTAGACGTCTGGCTAATTTGCACAGCTGTCGAACGACTTAACTCGGCCCAGCAACTGAAGTATTATTTTTAAATCGTATATTCCCCAGCACTGGTTATTAAGATCGCGAACACCAGTTTCGGTACACGCTGCGTTAGTAGGACGCAGCTGATTTCGGTGCATATATTAAATTTACTACAACACTGTATGTTGCTACGCTATTTTCTCTCGAAGGCTACACGTAGGTGTGACGTATATTTGATCCGCGTTTGTTTTCCTGCTCGACGCTCGGTTTGTTCCAGTTTGCGAAGTCTTTATTGCGCTGGCGACCTTCTGCAACTGTCTGCGAGTTATTTTAATCAGGATGGACCTGTGATGGTTTGGGGAAGGAATCCTACGTTATGCGAAAATATTTGCGTTTAGTATGAAAGTCATTGGGAGTTGAAACGATACTTTATATCTCCTCTTTATTGAATACAATTCTATGGGCGAAGTGTTAGTGTTGATCGCAAATAATCAATGGTCTCGAGCACCTTTGGGGAAATCAGTAATGAATGGGTAGCCGCTATTGGGAACCTTTTGTGAGTCAGAGGCCTTAATATGATAAGACCTGAGGAACTACTCTCTTCTTAAGTATAAAAGTATAGCGTCAAGGCCTTCCTGGCTAAAATTAGTATGATAAGTGGTTACCCTGTCAGCCATTAGGTTCCGGGTTCCGTTCCTGCTTGCTATTACTTTGGCAGGATAAATATATTATTGAATGTCTTGTATAAAATCGCATTAAAATACTAGAGTCATACACTATAAGTGTTATTTTATTTTTTTACGAAAATTGTCGATCACCTATCTGTATTAATATTATAAAGCTGAAGAGTTAGTTTGTTTGATTATATTTGAACGCACTAATCTCAGAAACTACTGGTTCGAATTGAAAACTTCTTTCTTTCTCGGATAGTCCATTTACCGAGAAGGCTATAGGCTATTTAACATAACGCTACAACCAATAGTAGCTGAGCATTGATAAGAAATGTTGCATAAACAGGATAAATATTCCAAAGAAATACGAAGTTCGTCAGGTCTACTAATACCAAATAATTCTGATCACAAATAGACGACAGACGTATATAAATAGAAAACGAAATAAGCTAATATCATTAACCCAAAATAAATGTATTCACTACAAGGTAGTGTAGTCAGACAACAACTGAACTAACGAAAAGTTATCCAGTTCACAGAAGCGGCAAAAAACTGTTTGACTGGTTTCGCATGAACCATGAAACGTAGCTGCCGATATAACCTGGTTACATGTTACATTTATGGACGCGGACGCGAATAATAGTAGTGTAAAGAGTCCAAGCTGAGTTCAACACAACATCCTGTATTCTTGGTGAACCTTTGAAATAACAAAGGTTAAAATTTAATAAGAACATTAATTTGCATGTCTCAAAAAATTTTTTGCCCTTTTACAAATTTGTATATTAGATAGATCATACATATATGATGAACAATATTATACAATAGTATCATAGTTATAGGATTAAAAACAAATTCATTTATTATTGATAGCTACCAAACGACAAAAAAATTAAGGATATCGGTTTTCACTCTATATGTAGTCTCTAAACCCCTCGTAAATAGTTATACTGATTTTGGTGAATTTTATTGTATGTATGAGTGGATAAGAGAAAGACTTTACAATTCGATTCGATATAAAATATTTTTTTATGTTGTACAATCAACTCTCAAATCCGTTAGCTTATACGCTGGTATTGTCCTTTTGACATTTTAGTAATCTACAAGTTCTACGAATATATGAATACATATGTATATTGAAATATACAAATAACATAATCAGATTCAGAACTAAAGTAAGTTGACATTCAACAAATTACTTCCATCCACTTAAAGACAAGGCCGGGGTTTTAGTCTAGACATAGTTCCAATTTATGCATGTTAACAACTACGTATTTAACGTACAGACATTTAATAGATCTAAATGTAATAATTACCCTACAACGGGTAGATTGCCTTGCCGTTAAATGTCTAGGACGAAGGATTAGGTGGAATGTGACGGGAAAGAAATGTCACAATAAATACGTGTTTGACCACCCGTTTATATTTGACTAGTAGACCCGGCTAACTTCGTCACCTTGGAAAATTTGTCCCGTTTTATAATATTTCTCATCAATGCTCAGTTCCTATTGGGCATAGCGTTATAGTATATTGCCTATAACCTCTCGGTAACTACTATCAAACACAATATTATTTGGTTAAACGGACTAACTCAGGAACTACTGGTTTGAATTGAAAAAATATTTTGGTGTTGATAGTCCATTTACCAAGGAAGTCTATAGGCTATGTAAAGTAACACTACGACCAATAGGAGCTGAGCATTGACAATAAATGTTACAAAAACGGGACAAATATTCCAAGGTGGTACAGTTATAATTATTCCATTTATCACAAAAGAAATTGTAAATAACTCAAATGTATCGCTCATTTGGAGCGACAGTGACATAACTGTAAAAGATACAAACCTGACCTTATTAAACCAAAAAAAATTATCCCCATAGTCACGTTATGAGTGAAAATAAAATAAAAATAATATAATATATTGTATATAATATTCATTAGATGTAAGAACAGTTAAGAATCTTCATTAGAGTTCCTAAAAAATCTTAAATATAGCGTAGTGTAAAATTAACATTTTGCACTTACATACGTCACTGTCGCTCCAAATGAGCGATATTCTAAATTAAAAGGGATCATAGGATGCAGCATTCGCCGCTTCGATTATTGACAAAAGCTATCGTCGAATGACCACCAGATAAGGAGTTTTCATTGCATGTATTTGTAATTAAACAGATATTTTAACGACGCTTATCTCACGAGACGCGAAAATTAATTCGCGTCCAATCACTGATCGCGGGTGTTATCGCGCGCCATCCAAGCGCGGTCGTTCACCGATCTTAATTTACTTGTCGTGTTACATTTTTTGTTTAGCAACGTGTCATTTGACAAGTGGAATTTTCATAGATAAATGAGGCACAAAAATGAAGCCTAATAATAGTTCAGAATAGTCTGCAACCTAAGATTACTTTTATATCAGAAATATTGGCAAAGAATCTATTGTAGCGGTGTAAAAGTTTCAAAATCGTTCATTCATGTTGGTACAATCTCAATGTTTTTTTATAGAAATGTGTGGAGATAATTTTCAAACCGAACATTTTGATATGTAATTAATTGTTTGTATGTAGGTATTAAATGTTGAATAAATAAACCGAAAATAATTAACTAACTTCAATATGAAAAAGTACAATATGGCACTGAAGAGCAAACAATGAGAATAAAAAACTGGTAATGTTATTTATTTATTTAAATAAATCATTTTTTCAATGTCGATTTAAATTTTGACCAAATATTTTATTGTGTTATTAGTCCTATAGTCCGCGAATTAATTGAGTTTTATATTTAATTTGAAACGTTCGAAAAAACATTTTTTTATCAGCCTCCGTTCCTCAAATATTACAAGTTTTGAAGCCTTTACAGCTCCTCTTAAGACCTTAAATGCCCAAATGCCCGTGCAAAAGCGTTATCGCTAATTGAATATTAACGTATTCAATTTAATTTACTTAAAAAATAATTTTAAATGTCTTAAAGAACACGATAATGAAGCTGTAGTATACACATTGAACATTTATTTCCAAACCTCCGACATTTAAAAAATCAAGCTTTCGTTTTTTCATATCATGAGAGTGCACAAACATAACTAGACCGTCATATTGGATTTAGAACAAATCACTTTGATAACTATGCATCAACAAATTAAACGTGTATGCAAATTTTTAGGTAATTCGGTTGAGGATAACTGCTTTACAAAATTGCAAGATTTGACCCCAACACTTCACAAATATTACAGTTTAAATAAAAGCTTTAAAAAATAAAGGATAATAATAGTACAGAATGCTATCCAAGTGTGGTCGATTTTGAGTTAATAGTTTATTGTTTATTTAACGATGGTACCATAATACATCCCGGTCAATGTTTTCTTTCACCGTTATCAAAGCTAATTTGTTATAAAATTTATTTATAAGTAATTAATTTTATTTGTCTATAAAACTTCGCCAAACAGTATTGCAATCCTTTATCCATTCCATCGATCTAAAATGCAAATTGCTGGTTTTACGGCGGATACGATAAGGTATATAAAAAGTCTTAAGATTAAAAATAAGAAGTAATTCGTCATTATAAAATTAAATTGGCTGATAGAAACTTCTATATTGTTTATGAATATTTAATAAGGTAACCGCCCTCTCTTCGCTTCGGTAAACCTATTCTTGGGTACTAAAACCCATACTCGAAAAAAGTATGGGACAAGTACCCACTTACTTAATTAACTATGGACTTACACGACTTACCTACACGAGATTCTTAAAATTTATGTAACGTTTTTTTTTAATTTGTGAACCAACTCTAATAAAACAATTTTACGTCCAGCTTACTACAACAGACAATAAATAGGTACCCTCAACAATAATTTAACTCAAATATTTTCCACATAGAGTACAACGTTCAGTTACAGTATTACATAGTACAGTTATTAAAATATGTTGTAATCCAATCATTTACTGAATTTTAAATTAAAAAATAGTAACTGTTAATTTAGATCCACAAAGTTACATTTGTTAAATGCGGTTTAATCAGTTTAAAAAATCTTATACAAACTAGTGCGGCATTTTATAGCACCTGTCCAAGTCTTGGGAACAATGTCCTTAAATTTATCTGAGTTACTTGCTTATAATAATAATGTTAGGAATAAAAGGAATATGTGATATGTATCGTACCAAACTTCCTACATGTGTTGAGTTTTCTGATCCTATTATGTATTCTTACATAATTCTTTTACATAAATAATTGTATTAAGTTATTGATTTCTACAATTCAGCACACATCGAGTTTTAACTTTAATAGTGCTTAAAACACCGAATTATCAAGATATGTTTTTATACTTGGTAGATAAGATTCATATCGTGATAAATGAAGCAGATAGTATTGTCGTGACAGATCAATAAGTATGTGCATCGAAGCGCAAGCCAACAAGGCTGCCTTAAGTGTAAAAAATAAAAGTAGCCACGCAAGAAACTTTCATGCTTGCAAATAGTCTGCCATTTAATTGGGGCTGGGTAGGCTGTGAGGTAGTGTAAGCGATGCGAATGCTTAACTAATGTGCTTTAAGCCTGTCAAAAAATTTTATGGTTTGTGGTTAAAAAGAAAAAAACTGTTTAGAGCAAAGTAATGTGTAAGTTGGCGGAACATTTTGATCGAAGTCAATGAAAAAACACATTTAGTTGAAAAAAATAATAATAAGCACATTTAAAAAATAAAGAGTATTTTCAAATTATAAAAATCTAGTTATTACAACAAAACCTAACCTGACTTGTTTTGTAATAAAACGCATTTTTGTATGTATTCAAAATTTTATACATTTTATTCAAAATAGTTCATTCGGCGATAATATCTAGAAAAGTACAAATTTGATAAATAGTCAGCCTTTTATTTTCACACGTATTTTAATTTAGTAACTTCACAAAGTTAATATTTGTAGTGAAAGTTATATTGATTCGTTCGACGTTCTAATATTATTATTATTACATTTATAGTATTTAGTGTGTTGTAGTAATATAGTATATTATAATTTGCACCTATATGTCTGGAAGATATCTCAGCTCCACCTAGACGCCAACTTTATCGCGCAATGCGGATTCAACGAGCCATCCGCCACTATGTATCCGGAGTATACGATAAGTGTAAATAAAAACATTCACTTTTGTCACACTTTTATAGGCCTCCCTCCTTTGGAATGATTGCGAATAAATTTGGAGGCTCCTTTTGCACTGTATTCCACCTCGCTGAAGACTAAAAAAAAATGCGGAACTGAGGAAAAAATAATGTTGTTTATAAAAATACAAACATTGTACCATTAATTTTGTAGTTATATATATGGAGATGAATTACTGGCCTGGCCAGTTGCTGCCATACACTTACTTTTTTCCGAAATGACCTATATAAGTTACATTAGCGATGAAGTTTAGTAAATTATAAAACAGATGTTTTTATTTTAATTGATTTAAAATATTAAATTTCAAGTCAAAAGCCATGTTATTTCACCCGCATATTACAACCTTTTACACATTTTATAATTAAGGTTGAACCTTCTAAAGATTCTAAACCAACACAGATTATCTAATTTTAGTGTTAATCATGATTTTTGGTCTTCAAATAATATTTATATAAGTGTAAAAATTGTTCTTTGAATTTTATTATAGTAGGTACCTAGTTATAGATCTTGTTCTGCATATACATATGTATATTCTGACCGACATTTCAATATCTACTCTATCTAAATTAGCCGACTTCGTACTTTGAGAATATTACGGACAATTCTCAAGTAGAAGAATTAGAAGAGGAGATATTTATTCCATCATAGTTTCTCTCCAAAGTTATGATTACAAATAAGGCATAAATTATCATAATTTGGTTACACTTTATTCGATCAAGATGTTTATCGGAACCGAAATATGAAAAAAGTCTACAAGCCATTATTGTATTTATTTATTCATTCTATATTGAATAACTCAATCTAATGTAATTCCGTTCACCAACCGTCAACTCTTAGTCGTTAAAAAGTACCACTTTCAATATTATTAAAATGTTATTATGGCAGTTTCATGGTTGGTTCATACCATACTAATAACTTAATTTAATAATAACCATTCTCACCTGTTCGTAATACATGAACAAAAATAATAAAAAACTCGCGATTCAAGAATCACCCTGCTGATAGTAAACCTACGCAAAAAGTTCAACCGCTTAAAACCTAATTTTAAATTGGCGAGTCATTGCAATATAAATGATCGTAAAGATCGAGCATGTCTGAATCAATTCAGGCTGCGCGCAAGTCTAGTCTAAATGTCGAGTGTCGCCGCGGGCCAGCGCTAGCAGAAATACCAGTTCGACTGACATATCGAGAGAAAGTGGATATTACGATCTGTATTACCTTCTAATTGGAGCATACATATAATAAACGGATATACGACTTACGAACGAAATTGGTGTTTTACCTGGAATTACCTGGTGTGTTTCCGCGGAAATATTCCGTACTTTTAAGTGCCCTCAACCCATTATAGACGCTATAAGGCCTGGTCTGTCCTCATCACTGAGGAGACCTAAAGTATACTCCACCACGCTGCTCTAGTGCGGATTGGTGGAGGGGTTAGTGGCCAACCCAAGTGTCAAAAGTTTTCATGACGCCTGAAAACCTCCAACATGGTTTGAACTTGATAACTAAAACAACCAGCATCGACGACTTAACGTGTCCTCCAATGCACGTTTCGAATAAGTTAAGTAAACTCAAGTAAATGTTTTTATAACCTTTTTACCCTTCGTTTTACTTA
The DNA here is from genome assembly GCA_018248895.1 of Carystus phorcus. Lineage (NCBI taxonomy): Eukaryota > Metazoa > Arthropoda > Insecta > Lepidoptera > Hesperiidae > Carystus > Carystus phorcus. The sequence continues at coordinate 22,676 of DWJN01000226.1, forward strand.
GGGATTTTTTTTTATTAATACATAGTGCGCATTAAGAACATTAGCAGTTTCAAGCTTCTAGACTCAAACGGATATCTGTCAGTCTTTTTCACCTAGTTTAATTTCATAATAAGTTATGAAAGAAATGTTCTACGACTTGAATAGTGATTGGTGTTTTGATAAGTTTGTACTTGCCGTCTGTACAAGATACGAGATAAGTTTATTTGAAAGCGTTCTAGTTAACTAGTTACCTTGAGCGGGATAGCTGACAACCGACAAACGAGCAAAGCCTTCTAAAGTAATCACCATCATAGACATCAGAAACACCAAAGCATCATCTTGGCTGGCTAGGAAAGAAGAGAGGAGAAAAAAAAAAACAAAGTAGTCTCAAGTTCTTTACACGATTTGTTTTGTGGCGACCGCACTACATACATACGATGACGTCACGCCAGACCTGAATCACGCTATCGAAGTTTTCTACAACGCTTGGTATATATACAAGTTTCAAAGTCAATAGTTGGAGCTCAGCCGCTCCCCAGGCAACACAACTCGCCTGACGGGAGATATCTCCCTTTGCCAAAGTTTGATGGTTGACTTACGCAAGAAGGCAGTAGGTATCCAGGCGGGATTCATTTAAAGATAATCATACCAATGATAACAAAATGTCTTAGGAATGATGTTAACTGTTTACGTCTCAACACCAAGAAGAGTTATGTCGCCTCTTAATACCCTGAACCAACATGGGATTGGCATATATGTATGTATATGGATGTCATATCTGTGTCAATTGATTAGTACTGTATATTACTCTGTACACAAGTTAGTTATCTATAAAAATATACATATTGTTTACGTCAAGAGATGTGGCAATGATTAAGTTATGTTAACAACGATTTAAGTCGTTATTATATTGGTAAAGAAGTAAGAAACCTACAATTGTTTTGAACTGTTTATTTATGAAAAGCACCACATTGCAGCATAAATTCAAAATCATTTATTCAAGCAGGTACTACATACACTTATGCACGTCATTTTTTGATTCTACCACCGTTTCGGAAAGATGCTTTTACATCGAGGAGAATACGTTGAAAGCTCCTCAGCGCAACTTTTAAACTTATAAATAAACTAATACACATTATTCTTTCCAGACCTCATATATTCATCTATAACATAGTACGGCTTGTAGGTAAACATGCTGAAAGTAAGTAATAGCTTTACTTATTAAATTAAATTACAAATTTGATTGTGTCCTGCGTTGTCGCCTTAATAAGTATGTGAGTAATATGGTCGCCTCATGTCGCTCACCTAGGACGACGGATAGGTGTTCTATCATAAAAAATCAAACCGCGAAAGAAACTTCTTAGTACATCTTGAACAAAATAAATTTATTTAATCTTTTTAATACGACATACAGAATTTCCAATCCTCTGGGCATCATAGAAAATCACGTCCCATCTTATCTGTAAACTCGTTCATTAGGTACCTCAAAAAACCTTTCCTTTCAAGTAACTCATTTCGAGGTATCGTAACTCAAACTTACAAAGTTCTAAATAACAAGTTAGAAAATTAATAACCGTTTTTATGACTTCGTCAACCAATAAACTTTGTAACTTAACAATTAGTTACACTTCGGTAATATTTACCCTTTGTAACAAACAGATCAAGAAAAAGATTTCGTTATTGTTTTAATGTAATGCATTATTTATATGAAACAGGGAAGAGGTGCTTTAAACATTCAATTAAAATTTGGTTCGCCCGTGCATGACTATAAAGCGGTTTCAAATTAAATACGTATTCAAGTAGCTTAATAGTTAAATTGTGCATCCTGTTCTTTTTATATAGCCGACAGACAAACAGAAGGGCAACCTTAGGAGTGGACATCAAACGTAAAGGCATCGTGAATCTTTGCCAACGAAGAAAAAATATTGGAAAAAGAAAGTTAAAGAAGTTTGACACAAGCAAGAGTGTTATAGCTAGCCAGATATTTCACGGAATAAATATCACTAATATTATTGATTTACTAATAATATTGATGAAATAATCCTTAAGATAAGTTCATATTTAAATGAAGCAAGGTCCTGTCGTCTATTTCAAGACCCTGATCAACCATAACTTAAGGGTCAATATAAATTAGCTCTTGTATTATCACTCTAGCTAGCATAAAAGCATGCTGAATCTTGTATACGTGAGCGCGTAATCTTATAACATTTATCTTATAATGAACGAAGTGAATGACTACAGTTCCTCCCATTATTGTCATACATGATACGAGCTTAGACCTTACTTATGCAAAACTATAAGGACATTGATTGTTTTTTTATATATATTTAACACTAGCACGAGTAAAAGAGATTTTGAACATTATTTCTCCAGTTAAGTAGGTACTTAACTTCATGGCCACTAACCTCTCCACCAATCCTCACTGGAGCAGCGTGGTATGCTCTAGACCTCCTCAGTGATGAGGAGAGACCCGTACTCAGTCGTGGGCCATTACTTAGTTGAAGGCACTAAGTACCATCGGTATTACCATTTTTTAAATTAGCTTATGTAAAAAAAATGTGTCACTAATAATGTTAATATATAAAAATGAATGTTTGTCTGTATATCCTTTACTAGATGAACCAGCAAACGTTGTTTTGCCATATAAATTGTTATTTAAGAACTATTTTTATAACCATTAAATTGATTTTAGTGGGTTAACCTTAAAAGCTAGATATATGCTGTCGCGGACTTTTATTTAGATCTTTTATTACCCATTATAACCATTTTTATGTTTATCAAAATAGTTCTAAAAAAATAATAATTTATACGGCAAAACAACGTTTACTGGGGGTTAGTTAATAATAATATTATTACACTAGGTATAAACTTTACCTTATTAGACCTAGTGAGTTATAACAGTATCAACTGAGTCCCGTGGGAAATCTCTATGACTGTTTATTTTGTGTATTCTCTAATTAAAACTTTTCAAATTATGAAGGCAAACTAAAATAAATTCTGCCTAAAAGGTAAAAATAGTTTTACAGGTTTATTCAAATTTGCTTTTATTATAATTTTATTTATTGTAAGCGTTAATTAAGTTTGTAAGCTTGAAATAGTGTTGAGATAGACTGGGTTCAATGAATTTGTCGACTGATAGCGCTAAGCAAACATAATAGTTCGAACAAATAATAATAAATAAATAACAAATAGAATAGAATATTGGATATATTTTTATTTGCAAGAAGAATGGGTTTACGATAGATAAAGTCATTAAAATATAAAGTCCTCCAAGTTCCAGTCGAGGTATGCAAATATTAAAATAATACATTCAAATTATCCTAAAATAATATAAACATTATGTAATATGATTTAATGATACATTTATATAATAATAAAAAAACGGTACGCACTCATAGCCCCACACTAGGATTTCTTGTGTCGTGGGTACCACAGACAATATACAAAGACCAAGAAGAGAAATTTAAACTAATCATTAAAATTTCTGCCTCGTTTGGTATCAAACCCAATACTTTTCTTACGGTGGTCAGGTGTCATATAGTCAGGTCAGTACAGTCAGGTCAGGTGTCAATAGTCACCAACTATTGAGCCATGCGGATCGTCAATAAACTTATAAATCGTCAATAAACGCCTTGATAAACACACATTTCTAAAAAGCTGTTGTTACTGGATCTATTGCTTTATAAAGATACCCAATAACCCATCTATTCAAATTTCATTCCAACACATTGTTCTGTTAGGTTTATTATAATTATATATGTATACATAGTTTCTCTGACCGTACAATTACGTCAGGTTAAGTTATATTGTTATAACCATGAATTGCACTTCAAAGCCACACTGAGTGGCTTTGTGAATAAGTTGCCGCGAATAGTATAATTTTTAATTAAGCTTCTCGTAAGACGGTACGGTTAGCATAAAAACTAAAAAGTTTTCAGGTAAAAACCACGCATTACCACGCTCGGCTGGGTTATCTTTTATCGTTTAAAATGTGTTTATCTGACCGTGTTTATATTATTATGTCGTTAAATGTTACTTAACTTTAAAATATTTTATTACTTATGGTTTTCGGTTAATTAAGAACATTGGATAGTTTTTTAATACACATTTTACGGTTTTCTATTCCGGTGATATATTTTTCGAATGATACCTGCTACTGAGTAATGAATAGGTTTTTGTATACGTGTTTGAACGACGGTTAAGCATAACGGGTAGGCATTATTCCTAATAATTATTATTGGAATAGATCAGAGCTAGAATAAAAAATACAAATAGAAAACTTTTTTAAGTGCGCCTCAATAATTGAAACATGTACATAGCATGTTTGGATAAGGAGTGAAAGCGCAATAACTGTTTTATTGATATGAGAGTTATAATATTTATGTTACTTTTCAACCGAGAAAAAAATGAGGAGGTTGTCAATTCGTCTTTTATGTGTTAGTTAATAACTCTTTACTGTGTACTGATTTGGATGACTCTTTATACGAAAGCTGGTGCTTTTTGTGTAGTAATAAACTTGAGCGACATCTAACGAGCACTTGAGTTATACCTATTAATGAGTATTTACTTGATGCGTATGACTTCGGAATCGGAATATTTAACACAGCGTATCTAATTCACTAAGTCACTGAGGAGGTAAACATACTCCACTACTCAACCACACTGCTCCAGTGTCGGTGGAGGGGTTAGTAGCCAACCCGAGTGTCGGAAGTCTTTTCGGCGCCTAAAGCCTCCGATATGGCTTGACCGCTATCTCCGATCTCCGATAACAACCGGGTCCGACGGCTTAACGTGCCCTCGGAAGCATTGCCTAGCACGTTTCATACGGCACAATACTAAATACACTAAAAGGAAATTTCTAAAGTTTTTTTTTTATTATTTCAATATTTATTTGCTCAGAGCAGACGGGGAACGGTCCGTCCGCGAAGCTTGAGCGCTCACAACTCCCGTGAAGGGATGTTAGAAAGATTCTCTCTAAGGGATGTCTCTTTGAGTCCAAGCTAACTTCTTCTATGCGTGGTTCCTGAAGTACAACGGACGGGTCAGATCACTTCTAAAGGTCGCTGATGATAACGAAAAGAGACGGGGTCTTTAAACTCAGGATGGGTCGATTGTCACATCGATGCCGCTCCGATTTTTGACAGATGTTATCATATGTCACGTCGATGTGACATTGTCATGTTTAAGTCAGTCACTG
>DWJN01000227.1:0-27842 GCA_018248895.1 Carystus phorcus
CTGAGATTAGCCCGTTCAAACAATCAAACAAACAAACAAACAAACTCTTCAGCTTTATATATTAGTATAAGATTTGATTCATCTACTATTTACTACCTTTTTATGACAGGACATCGTAGACGAAGGCCGTCTTTTACAGGGTTAAATAAATTAGTTAATTGTTAACCTAGTAGGCACAGCCGTATTCAATTAAAAAGTAGTTTTATGTAATAATCTATTTATTACAGCTAGTCACTATTTATAATTACAAATATCACGCAAACGATATTACTGTGATATAGTAATAATGATAATAAACATTCATTGTCATTGCTATAGATATTACCGTAAGTAATTATGAAAATTGTACTAGATGTAACAAAGCAATATTGCTAAGGATCAAAGTAAATATAATTAATTGAATACATACATATATATACAGCACTTACTTTATTAATTGTGCATATAAGAAACGACTGTGAGATGAGAAATATTTGACGTTCATAAGTATATATATATAAACACCAAAATGACATAAATGATTTGAATTTGAGTTGACACTACGACTGTTTTTTTATTAACCAACTTCAAAAATAGAAGTAGGTTCTCAATTCGTCTGTATATTTTCTATATTAGCTCCTTACTAACTTTTTACTGGGTGTAACGCTATCGATGATTCTTTTTTTATTCTTCCACTTGTCATGTGGCGGCGGTAAATTTGAAAAGCGACATCTAACGAGTAATTTTTGAGTTATCTCTATCTGTATCATCGACCTACTAACTAGGACAGGGAAGGGATATGTTTATATGTCACTAGATGAACCAGCAAACTTTGTTTTGCCATATAAATTACTGGATGATCCAGCAAACTTTGTCTTGCCATATAAATTATTATTTAAGAACAATTTTTATAACCATAAAACTTGTTATAGTGGGTTAACCTTAAACGCTAGACATATGCTATCGCGGACTTTTATTTAGATCTTTTAGAGGGGAAGAATATTGTAACATGATTTTTGAGTAACTTTCACCGTTTACTCAGCGCACGCATAGAAAGCTCAAAATTTTATACATATTTATTATCGCTGCTCCTCTCCTATTCATCTTAGCGTGATGTTCTATAGCCTATAGCCTTTCTCTATAAGTGGACTATCTTACACAAAAATATTTTTTTAAATCGGTCCAGTAGTGCCTGAGATTAGCCCGTTCAAACAATCAAACAAACTCTTCAGCTTTATATATTAGTATAGAAGTATAGATTTATGGACTCGGAAATGGTTGGAGATAGTGCTCTAATGTCTATAACAACTTTTACAATTTGAAATAGGTTTTGACACGTGGTTGATGAGTAACAGTCGAAAATGTTGATATTTTGCTGATCGATTGGACACATGGCTAACATATGCTGACTTTTTTAATATGCATAGTAACGCGCGCTGGGTACAGCTGGTACATTAATAAAAACTAGTACAAATATAGTATTATAATAAAACACTGAATTAAACGTAAAGTATAAATTGACTCATCTTTTAAATGATGTCAAGGTTTCTGAACATCAACGAAGTAAGTAACTTGCAACCAAAGTTAATTATAGTATACGCGTAGAAGAATATATCAACGACGAGGACTCTTGACAATAGTGCCACATCCAGTTCCGCATATACATTATATTTTCAAAAATGTGCTGAAGAGTTTATTTTGACCGTTTCTTTCTTTGATACAGTAAGTGCCTGTGAAACTTTGGTACTGTCGAAAAATGGTGTATAAACGCAAGGAATAGGTATGGTGATAGATATAATGAAAAATGAAAAAAATATTTTATCGCGGCTAAAACAACACGACAGCAGTAACAATGTAATAATAAATGTGGGTGTACAAATGTGACGAGGACGGAAAAAGAAAAAATGAGTGAACCGTGTGAGAAACGATATGAAAGATAAGAAAGTCAGTGTAGAAGTGACCGCTAGTAGGGAAGAATGACAGAAAAGGACATTGTGCCGAACCATTCCCAAATTTATTTGGGAAATAAGCAGAATTTCAGAAGTATCCTCCAAGTAAGAAAGAAGAAAATAAAACCCAGTAACATCTGAAACGCTCCGGAACTCGCAAACACATTTAAAATGTATACTTAATATTGCGAAGATAGATGAAGGTCAAGTAACTTCTGACTCTTACGTACGAGTGTTTGTATTATATTTTTTACTTTCAGGCACTCCCAAGTGCTCAATATAATAAAGAAATATTAGTCAATAACATCGCTGTACTTCTCTAATAATTCTTAATATCGTAATTAAAATACCATTTTTCTTTTTAATTACCTTAAACACTAGACTTGCAAACAGGATCATACAATCTCTTATATCTCGTTACATTGTTTCATTTTATTGATATAGTTAATACTTCTCTACAATCTCCCCTAATGGTAAGCGGAGATGCAGTCCCATGGTGGTAAAGTGCATTAACTTTGTAGCTTATTCACTCTGTTCTTATTGGTTCTAGTGCAGAAGCACTAGAAGACACTTACAGAAGTAAAGGAGCAGTGTACTTATATTTTATAATGTCTGGGCATAGTAATGTGTCTGTGTTGTGGTTCGTAGTTTATTTAAAATTAATTCCAGGCAACGTTTTTGTAAATGAATGGCATGTCAAACTACAATATTCCTGCATTTATCGCTCAGCGCTTAGCCTTACAAGTTCAATAAATGTATCGAAACATTTCATGGACATGGTACAGTGCAGTCAATGTGGCTTTCAAACAGAATGGATGATAGCGATTCGAGACAAAGCTCTCGTCATTCAGCTACGAGATCCATCCGCAGGACTCGCTTTTCCGTCGCTAATTGAAGCGTCCCGACGGGACAAAGGGATTTTTGCGTGACACAGTTTCACCAGAAACATCAATTGGGCACGTTCAAATCTTCAGGCAGAAAAATGTATACCTTTTTGTGAAAAGTCGAGTTGTTTTCAAAATTCTTCATTGTTTAGAAGAAAATTCGTTGCCTCCACTTCAGAATATACATTTAAATTATCATTATTCAATATTCGTTATTTAAATATGAGGATAATTCTTTGAAATCATGGAATAATTTTTAGCGATAAAGATGCTAGTTAGATACAATATCGAATCTTTGGAATTTACGAATTTCAATAGGCGCAGAAAAAACAACCATGAATGGAAAGAAAACAACAATTTATATGCTGTGGTTCAAATAATTAATATGTTGTTTTTGTTATATGTTGGGTTCGTTACGTTCAAATCTTTTTTTTTCAGCATACTTTACCTATCGTTTTAATATGATGCTTTAGATTAGATATTTCAAATTATCAGCTTAATAATCTAATCGTCTGACCTACATTGGGCTTAGATTTGGTACATGTTCTCAAAAGACTTCATAGTATCCCAAAAATGCTAATTTGCCGACGTCTTCTAAATCCCAAAATCCGCTTTCATTCACCTCTACTATTAGATATGATAACCAAATAAAGTAACTTTAGTTCGAAGAGGAAAAACCCCTAATTTTTATGTTTTGTGCATTATTTATTTAATTGTATTCTAAAAACCTAAAAACAAGAATCAAAGAAGCGGTGATTATATTCAACTCAGATATAAATTTTAGTTTTATTACCGACAGGTACTTCCATCTTAATAAATAATTCGTTATGACTTCAGACATGTGGTATAAAAAATATAGTAAATATTTAAATGCTTAAAATACGCGAGTCATTATGTTAGAAACTAAATATAGCAAGTCATCAAAGTTTAGTGGATAACGAGGAAAACTGCAAGACCACTTGTAGAAAAAATTGTAAAGACTACGAGTTCTAACAATTCTTCCGATTATCTATCCTCTTCTTCTATACATATAATCAAATTATAATTGATCGCTGTCTGTATATGACTAATAGATTAAAAAAATCATAATGGAGGCCTTTATATACATAGGAGCACCGAGAACCATGTTTTTTCATTTTGTCTGTATGTCTGTGCACGCTAATTTCAGAAACAGCTTATCCAATTTGACTGCAGTTTTCAAAAACATATTTTAATTTATATTGTAAATTTAGTTAACATTTGGTGTTTTATTAGTTTGTAAGCTTCATATCTTAATCAGGGATCATTCTTAATTTCTCTATCACCACAATCAAACTTCACAACGATCCATCAATTATTCTCTTTGTTTTACAACAGAGACAATAATCTTCACTGATCACAATCGCGGAAAAGTCCGCCATCCGTACCGTAATGGTTTCCTACTGACATTGATGTTCGCTCGAGAATTCTTTCATCCCGTTTGGCCCATTGACCTTTAAGCGTAGGACCTACCAGATTTAAGTGAATAGCAAAAAACCTCGGGAAAGTGATGAATGAGGCTATAGATTAGCAATGAAATGAAATAGACAATAGTTACTAGTTGAGATTGAGTATAACAGTGAATAGATCTACGACATTTGACATTTGGCAGATCGATCGAGTAAGGGAATGTAGTATTAAAACAATTTATTTCACGGGATGGTACATTATATTTTATCACAACCATTCAAGTAACTGTCAGCCATTATGTCATTTCTAAACTTTTTAAATTCGATGGAACAATGGTGTGCTCCACCTCATTCGAAGGAGGAAGGATGTAAATCAATAACATAATATTTGTTACAATACCAGTAGATATTAAAGCGCTTGTATAAAAAAAATCAAATACGTCCTTGATGGGTCTCAGATTTTCCGACATTTAATTGGCCAGAGATCTGTCAATTGATTCTTAAGAATCACATTAAAAAATATTCCTCAACGATCTGCAGTTCCTAATTTCGGATGAATGTTTATTGGTTGTCAATTTTGTTAATTGATGGTGGAATTTTCCTCTCATCTTCTATAAGAGATTTCTATATTTCACCATAAACATGCGTAGGTATATTAGATTGAATATGTCCGTTGCTAACGCTTATCCATTATTATCTAATTTTATGTCCTTATTAACGGCAACTAGATCAAAACCTATTTAAACCGTCGATGCAAATTGAAGCACTAAAATTAATAAGCTTTTAATATTCATGACGCTTGCTATTGAACAAATATCGCCGTTTATTAATATTGCATTGCATAAAATAGTTGATGAAAAATAATCATAAAATGATTAATAGTAACAGCATCTTGGATTAATATCATTTATTTATGTTCGAGTATCTTATTAATTTATAGCGATCATTCATAGATTTAGTGAAAAAGACTGTTGACTTAAGGTATAGGCGTTGACCAACTTCGGGTACGGTATAGTATTGCATGAACGAAAATGATGTCATCGACCCTTTGGTTGTACGTCCTTAAAATGATCCATCTTTTAAATAAGGTATATGTTCATGTGTAACTGCTAGAGAATAATTTTTAAATACATTTATGCCTTGTAGCTTATTTTTCAATAAGTGTATAAATGATACCTGAGTTTATGACTAACGCTAATCACTTAAATATCCACGTTCCCCCCGCTTATCACTAGAACAACTTAATAGATGCATTCCCATTAATGAGCACGGGTCTCCCCTCATCATCGAGGAAGTCTAGAGCATATTCCACAACAAAGCTCCAATGCGGATTGTTGGAGGACAACCTACAATATTATTATATTCCTTTCCTGTAACTCCAACGGTTTTTATACCATACGCCCAGACATCTCTAAGATATCAAATTTTTTGCGACATACCGTTATATTCACTTGCCGATTACATCCGAAGACATAATAAACGGACTTTTAAAAAGAAATTACGTGCTCATCTAGTGAATCATCATAATATTATTATAATATTTAAGCTATATTACTGCAAGTTTTGTTAAAAACCGTTCAATATTTTTCGAATGAACGAGGAATAAACATTTATACAACACACTCTTAAATTTTCGCATTTATATGCACAATTGTAATATTGTACAATAAGTTTCCACACGACATAGGAATTTTTGAATAATTCGTTGGATACTAAATTAGCCAATTTCTAGTGGTTCAAGAAAGGCGTGAAACAATTCGTGCAAAAGGGTCAGTTGATTGAAGTGACGTAATAGAATAAGTAAAATTCATTGAGAGATGCCCAAGGGTAATGAACTTAGTTATATTAAATGAAGTCAATAAAAGTAACCGACATAAAAAAATGCTTAAAAATTCTTTACGTAACGCTTATAAAGCATTAATTTCCATTAACGTTCAGAGTAATCTTTTATTATCTTTGCTTACTTTGCGCAAGTCAAAATTCTTAAACGATTTAATTGCTGACGATAAAAAAATTTGAATTATTTGCGCCGATCCTTTGTAAATATTAGTAGGTTCTGCTGCAGTAAGCGATCGGTTCAGGAACATACTAACTATATTAAAGTAAGGGTTTGCTGGTGTCATAGCATTATTTTTCTGAATTCTTTTAATTTGTCTTGTTTGATTAGTTTTAAATGAACACAGAAGTTTAATCTTTAAATTTAATCATTGACTAGGAGACATACTAATACTTTCTAATTAACTAACCAGATTAGTCTTAGATCACCATGCCGCCGTTCGAAGAGCCTGGATTCGATGCTCAGCAGGGTAGAAATTTAAATGATGAATAATTTTTTTTTTCGTCTGGGTTTGTCTTTGTGAGTTTTCCATGGAATCCACGACACCAGGGAATTCTAAGAGGATAGGAGTATATATTTGTGTTATTTATTATTATTTGAATACATAAATCCGGGAAGGGGACGGGGACGGGAGTCGTGCTACTTATAGTAATTGGTCAAATGGCCCATGGTTGTACCAACCACCTAAGGCGTTACCGGCCAAAAAATAACCGAGGAAGCTGCGTTATTTCTGGTAAAACCGAAATATGAAGAAAAATTTCATGGTCTATTTTACAAAATACCTTACCATACATGGGTATTATCAGATCAAACTTGGTGGTACGTATCTCAATGACTATATACAGGAAGACCACTATATAGCTGGTAATTAATGGTCAGTCATTGATGCTACCACAAGCAGATGAGGTTGGCTTGAACTCGAATAAAGCACTTTATACCTTTTACAGTACAGTTGAGCATACTATCTGACCCGAATACAAAGGATTTTATTCGGTTACATCCAAAATGAGTTCATAATTTCTATTGTATTCTAAAAACTTACCTACGAGGTATTGTTAAGGAAATATGCTTTTATTTTCAGTGTTCGATGCCTCAGCGAAATCACCTCAAGGTCTTCTCTTTGGATCATCGTATCATCTCGGCAATTTCGACGAATGTGTAGGAATTGGTCAAGAGCAGCAAGATGAAGATGTGGTGGTGGAAGGCCAGTACTGCTTAGCCACTATTAAATGGAAGCAAAGTGAACAAATTACCAAGGTAAATGAAATAAAATTAAAATTGATATTGCTCTTTTTATTTCTTATTCTATCTTTGTCTTTGTCGTGGTTGTTTCTGTACGAGTGAAGGGGATAAAACATGGATCTCGGTGTACTCTCAACATTTTCATAGTAGCTAAATCAGTTAGAGCATAAAGATACAGAACAATATCTGACGGGCTAGCTACTTAATTATGAAGCTTCACACTGTATAACTTTTAATAAGCTCATGCCAGATGGCGTTGACGTGTACAGCTATCATTATTTTCCTGCCCATTTCCCATTTTTATATGGGGTCGGCGCAATATGTCCTGTTCTTCCATTCTTCTCTATTAGCAGTCATTTCAACATAATCTCTCTTCTCTTTCATGTTGTCTCTCACATAATCCATCCATTTCTTCTTCTGCCGTCCTTGTCCCTTTCGTCCATCATATTCATATCCATCACCCTTCTCCTCACATGCGCCTCCTCTCGCCTCATTACATAAAATACTATATTAAACCGTGAAGAGGTTTTTTTTTTATTTCTATTTTTAATAATAATGTAAAAGTGAAATTTGACATAGTTAAAAATTATATGGAGACCAAGTGCAGAAAACCACTTTATTGTAATAAGTTACAAAGTACTTAATTTGTTTAAAAAATAAGACATTAAATAATGTCAATATGAAATAACCCTTTGGCTAAATGAATTACGATCGATATTCGACCGCAGGGCCTCTACTAATTATTATTATAATGACTTGAAACTTTCCGCCATATATTAATACGTTTGCAAAATGAATATTTGCCGTTCATCCCACTCAAATAGTAATTGTATTTTCCTTCAATTTTAATACTGTAATCCTAAACAAATATAAATATTTATACAATTTGAATACACACGATATTGAATTTATTTGAAAAGGACCGTAAGACCAAGTACGCATAACCTTTTTATGCAAATATTGTTAGTTATAATATTCTATGTAAATATTTATATATTTTTTATACAAACTATATTGTTTTATAGCTAAGGAAGACTTTATTTGATCTCTTTCAATTATTAATAGGTTTTATCAACCCCTTTTTGGTAATTTATTCTTAATTCTGGTTTTTTAAAGATAACCGACTATATTCCGGGGATTCGTATGCCCTCACATCTATACAGTTCCATATTTTTAGAATCCAAACCAGTTACAGTTACATCTTAGTCATTTATTTTAGCCATAAATATACAGTTTACCTTACATTTTACCTTTATAAATTACATATAATATATATTGTTTACCTTCACAAATAGTTTGCATTACCATTTTGCTTTATACAACAATTTTTATAATTAAGAAACATTTTTTTTTGAATATTAACTAAAGTATTCAAAACATTATTTTATCTCTTATCCCACGGGAAGAGATCCATTTACCAATATGGAAAGTATCCTAGGGGCACCCCTGGGATATAACCTATAAACATGCCGTTACAGTTTTGTTATTATTATAGATTATAAACATATCATTCTTAGCACAAAATAAGGCGGTAAGTTTTTTCGCAATCCTCCAGGGCTTCCAGCCGTCATGTCAGTAAGAAAATTAACTTAATATCAGGCTTTCCAGAACTCAGACCTTTGGGACTCAAACAAATGGGTCAAGGCGTATTATCGCTAACACAATACTTCACAATAGAAACCTAACAAAAGCAAATTACTAGAACGAAATACTTTATTGTTTGGTGAGTGGTTTTACTTATAGAGAGCTTAAATCTTTGCTCAATTTGAAAGGACCATTAGTGAACTTTTGATTATCGATAAGTTAAATAACTCCTCTAGATTCAATTAAAAAGCCCACTTGGACCAAAAAGTGGAAGTTTTACTCAATGTGCTTTTGGTCTTTTGCAACTACAACTTTTGCAACAACTTGTAGCATCTCAAGTACTAACTTGAACTGTTATTCTTGATTATTATAATTGTTTTTAAGAGTAACCTGTGTCGTCGGAATCATGAGAACATCTATTTTGTAATAAAAATATTTAAAAAGATAATTGGAGAGAACCAGACTTTGACGCAGACATTGCGTTGCAGGGTCACAAGACTAAGATCATAATATTGAAGAAATCCGGTCAACAGTATCTATATTTCATCGAATTAATAATAGTGAATGTCAATTGCTTGAAACCTGAATCATTTTGTCTTCTATTCAATCTCATTATACGTAACTAGCTAGCTCATAGCTCAAGGTACCCCACCCGTACCTTGTAATAGGTCATTAATGGGTTGATGCCAACAGCTAAAACAAACACTCATATACATATGTTGCAACATTTCATTCATTGTATTGGAAATTTAGGAAAAGGATAATATCAAAGATGGAGATTATTCATTACTAAAGCCTTAACTCTGTTTCCTTTGTTTATAGGTTCGCACAGGCCGTGGAGAAGCGTTACGATGGGCAGTATGCGTGCCGAATACTTGCGATGCTAGCGCCGTTGCGGGATTCGTGAGCGACGTGTTGGTTCATACTGTTGGTAATTCTACTGGCGTCATTGTCAACGAGAAGGATTGCTATACACGAAGACCTATTGCTGTCACTAAGTTGGATATTGGTTACTTGTAAGTTTTAATAATCTTAATGATTGCAGGGTACAAGGTTTGAGACAATCGAAAGATCGTATCAAAGGATATGCTTAAAATAATCAATGACAAGCGAAAATTAAAATTTATTTAGCGTTATTAAAAAATCCTTTTTTTGGGTTGTTTAACACCAAAATATTATTAAAACAGTATTGTCCTTGTAGCTTACGTCAAATATTTATGAACGAGAAACCTAAGTATTTTAAATTATTCATAATGATTGAGATAACCGTCATAAAACCGAAGAGAATAAAATTGAACCACAAAATTTATTAATCTTTTAAAGTAACCCGATAGACGCCTGATACCTTTCAAGTGACGTTACACTTTGACGTATTAGGATTGATCATATATTGGAAGATAAAATTTCCCTTTTGATTAACTCCAGCTTTCTCGCATGGTTTCTCAGTAATAATTCAATATTTTCACGTTTGTTAATACTTTACGTATTATCATATAATATGTTGACGATATAAATCTTTCTTTTTAAAAACAAATGATAAAGTTAGTTATAACTTGATGAAACATTAGCCTTGCTTTTCTTTGGTGGGTAAAATATCAGCAATGTCGATTAAATTTGTTTGCTGATTAAATTTGATTGTTCATAAAAGGATTATAATAATCATAGTTTAATTATAAAACGACTCGCGTGGCACAATAGTCACCATGTAATTGTATGCTTTACCATCCAAGACTACATCTCCGCTTACCATCAGGTAGGATAGTGTTCAGGCATTAATTTATAATGTGTAAAAAAACTATACTGGACCGGCGTCCGTAGGGTCTTGTGTTCAGTTCCCAGCGTGGACGATATTTCAATGATGACTTTAATTTTTCTTTTCTCGATTTGGCGTGTGTGTCCTTTTGTTTTGGCCATAGCAACTATGACAGGGAGAATCTTAGAATATTGCTATGAGTATAAAGCGTTATCATAATAAATCATATCTTTTTTCAGAGTGTTTATGCTGTCCTTTTTGGCTGTGATCTTTTTGACAACACTCTATGAGATATATTCAATGAAATGGGGCCACAACAAAAGTACAGTTGCTCACGACCTCATCGTCTCCTTCTCTCTGATCAACAACGTCAAAAAGATAATTTCTACAAAGCAGAATAACGCTTTAGGCTTGGAATGCATTACGGGCATGAAAGCTCTGGGCATGATTTTTATTACCGCAGGACATGCTTGCCTCTTCATTGGCAGTGGTCCAGTTATGGATGCCGAAGCTTGGGATAGAGTAAGTATACTTTTTATTGATATCGAAGAAGCAGTGAAAATTAGTTACTTAACGTTAAGTAATCCACACATCCAAACACTAATTTTAACCAGTAACTAGTAACAGTAATGACGTAGGTATATGTATAAATATCCCTCATTAAAAAATAAATGAGAGAATAGTCTACCGCTAAAGTTGTTAAATACATCTTCTGATTTTCTTTCATCTGTAAAATTTTCTCTGTTTTAGTTAATTCGACAACCAGCTAACGCCTTTATGTTGAATAATACGCTGCTAGTGGACAGTTTCCTATTCCTGAGTGCGTTCCTCTTCTGCAGACTACTGCTTATTGAGCTGGATAAGAGACGCGGTCGGCTTAATGTTATACCAATCCTCGTGTTCCGGTACATCAGGTAATTTGAGTTTTTTATACATTTTTGTTAAGGGAGATTTCCCGCCAGGCAAGATGTCACATGGGGAGCTCATATGATACTTTGAGGTAAAGAAATCCTTTCATCATTTTTGGAGTCAGTTTTTATTTCATACACACCCCACAGTTTAAAGAGGTATCTACATTTTTTCATCTGAGGTCATAATTAGAAAATCCGTATTAAGAAGCTCTCAATAATTGCTTTTTTTGCAACTTCTTGTATACTTAACAGTTAAATTCAAAGCACATCTCCAAATTCTCTAGGCCGTCAACATAGCGGCGACGCTAATATAGCTGATAATATAACTTCCATAAAAACATATACTTAAAAACATTATGTCAAACTTGTAGGGCCAAAAATTAATGTTATTCAAATATTTTGCTGTAACAAACTTAATATACCAAGAGTCCAATTGTCAATGTATTGCAGTTGATATTGAATTTGAATCCCATATGCACTTCTATTTATCTAAACAAAACACTGCGAGCAAACTTGCAGCCCTGAAATTTCTCTTCAATTTTAAGTCTCTTGAGTCTCGCCGTGATCATGATCTATGTAACTGGGTCGAAATATAGATATTAAATACAAAATACTCATGATTGCATTCGAAATGATTAGTGTCCGCATTGATATAGTATGTTTATCCATAATGTTTTTTAATGTAAAGTCGGTTAATCTAGCTGCAATCTGTATTCCAATGATACAGTGCCTCCAATCCTTTAATAACCCACGACAGGCCATGGGTCTCTCTCTCTGATGAAGCTCGCATCACCACTGACAAGGCCTAGAGCATACTTCACTACGCTGCTCCAGTGCGGATTATTGAAGGTGTTAGTTAGTGGCCTATCCAAGTGTCGGAAGTTCTTATGCCGCCCGAAGCTATCCGACTTGGCTTGACGACTATTATCTGCGATAACAACCGGGACTGTTAACTTAAAATGCCCCCCAAGTTCAACACTCAAAAATTTTTTGCCACTAAGTCCAGATCCAGATAACGACCGCGCCCGCTGTAACTTACTACTGTCGATTGCTTAGAATCGACGCATTCCGCCGGTCTGCGAGTGCTTCAATGAGACACTAACTAGTAGTAATTGTGATGGGTTACTTTAGAATATAAAGATCATACATACCATTACGTAATGACGTAATAGTTCACTATGCATGAGGCTGAGCCATCTTTAATCCTTGGATATATGCCAAATTGCCAACTTTCATCTTAGTCTTTGCAAATAAAACATGTCGGGCTGGTGGCCCTCGATGCACGATATTATGGTAACTAATACAGCAATCTGCCTTATTTTCATGTTAACTTGGCTATTACGCCACGAACATACTATGTTAGCTATAAATTTATTCGTCTTATTTTATGGATATGACAATGATGGCTGCATCGGCATTTGTATTTTAGATATCGAATTAAATATGTGATATATTTTCGGATCTAGAACATTTTATTCTATCTATTAAGCCTAGGTATATTATTCCATAGCAAGGTTCGACTCAATTTTTATCATCGTCTTTTGGCATCGTCAATGCTAATACTGAATAGTTCGAATGTGGTGCAGAAATTCGTCAAACCTTACAAGCTAATAAATAATGTCTAAGTTGATCGTCATCAGCTGCGGCAATTCTTTGTTTCATTAATGTATTCATCCTTTCGTTGCTGTAATATTTGTTTGACAAGCTTGATTCGCCTTGAATTGCTATGTATATTAGATGTACTAGATAAAATTCACCATAATAGTAATACAATATGATCTTAACACAGTGTAGCGTCAACAAATAATAAAAATATAAGTTATTATTTAACATGCCCCGTGCTCTGAAGAGGCAAAATTTGTGTTTGTCATCAATTTAGAATAAATAGTTTATAATAAATACAGGAGTATTCATTATGCGAGTGGACTAATTACTCAATGACTAAGGTCCGCCCAATATATTAAGATTAAAAGAACAAGAACAAGCGGTTTTGAATATTCTCGAAGGTTCCTTTATCTTCTAAACACTCGATAAAGAAATGCAGGGGAAACGATCACCAAATCAAATTATATTTTGGAGTTTTCTTGCAATAGCCGAAATAATATCAAAGTTATTATTGAGGAACATGTATGAATGTGTATTTTGTATATTATTTATTTACTCTTTTACGCTTAATTTTTATATTTGAGATAACTCTTTTATGTTCTTACAATACAGAAAGTGTTTAGTAACATAAGCCATTATAATAAATAGAAGAAAATCGGTTGACAAACACGATAAAAAGGGTGAACTGTTTGCTCACAACCTTCTTACTTCCTTAAATCTGGTCCTTCGTCTACGGTTGAACTTCGACCGTTATTCATGATTTAAAGGATTACTTTACATTGACACTATTGAATGTTTTATTTCTTAATATATAAAAATGAATATTTGTCTGTATGTCTCTTAGAGGCTCTAAAATGGTAGAAGATAGACTATCGATGTCTTTAGCTTGTTCAGAATTCTCTGATAAAGGTTTCAAATTCAAATTCAAAATCATTTATTCATGTAGGTATTATTTCAATACACTTATGCACGTCATTTATTTTGATTCTTCCACCGTTTCGGAAAGGTGCTTTTACATACATCGAGGAGAAGAAACGGCGAAAGAAACTCGTCATCACATCTTTTGGACTAATAAATATACAAATACTTCACTAGCCTTTGCGGACCTGAATACGGCATTTTATTTCCAGGCTTCCATCGTTTAAGTATTCTTCTATATTATAGTATCCTTTAATTACAAGCTGTGCTTTCACGCGTACCTTAAATAGTATAAGTATATTATTCTACCTGAAGTGGAACTTAATAGAGAAGTTATTAGGTAGGTATATGAAGTATTGACCTACTGTCATTCTATATTCACAATGAATTCTAAGGAAGTCCCGCCTGAGCTGATATATCTAAAACTTTCTGATATTTATACGTTTAACATCGACTCGCCCTGTATATGATTTTTAACTTAACTCACCGTGAATCATGCATATTTTACTAGCTATTTGTCGTGTTCAACAATCGTAATTACATTACCCACCATCTTACAACCGGGTCGATATTTGTGGTGATATTTGTGGGAACAAAATTCATATTGTAAGTACTTCTATGATTATAGAATGTGATTTAATCAAACTCAAACTCAAATCATTTATTTCATGTAGGCATTTATAAATACACTTATGAAACGTCAAATATTTTGCATCCACCACCGTTTCGGAAGGGTGTCTTTTAAAGAGAAGAAACGGCGAAAGAAACTCCTTAGCACATCTTTTAAACAATATTTACTGTAATAACAGTTATAAAACTTAAATAACCTTACAATTACTAACTTAAGTAGAACTGGTTGTGACTGTTTATTTCTATGCGTCCTTATCATTAATATATTCATCTACATTATAGTACCCTTTATTTGTAAGATACAGTGAAATATAATAAAAACTACAAGGCCAAAAATTTTATGTAAAACTAGTTAAACAAAATGCGCGTTGCTACGCATATTTAAAAATCAAATGTAAAAAAGTATATAAGAAAAAAGTATGTATAAGTATATGTATATAAGAACGTATGAATAAGTATATATATTTATTGTATTGTATTTTGAGTTTTATGGACTCTAAAATAGTAGGATACAGCAACAATGTCATTAAAGAGAATTCTCTGAAAAAGGTTTTGGTATACTTACATCGATCGAACTCATGGTTGATGGGTTACAGTCGAAAATATTAATTTTTTGTTGATCGACCGGACTAACCTCACCCGTATATATCCCAGAGCAATTCAATAAACGGAATCAAAACGAATGTGTTCTTATATTACGATGACTTTTTCTTAAATTAGATCTTTAGTAACGCGAACCGGATACAGGTAGTAATTAATAGAACAAAAATATGCATAACACGAAAATGATTATTGAGTGTCATAGGTTTAGGTCCAAGGTTAATTGGTCAAACATTATTTATATTTAAAGAACCAGATACGGAACACAAGGCCAAATCACTGATATTTAATAACATTGACCGATTAATAAAAACAGACTAACTGCGGCCAAAATTCGACCGTAATTCAACTGTAAAGGGGTTACATTAAATTGACACTAGGATCATGTTAAAAACGGAAATAAGGTATCGGATTTCATTTCTCCACATTTTCTTTACTAGTTATGGATAGATGACTTATCAACAAGTGACCCGTCTGCTTAAAAACATA
Organism: Carystus phorcus; assembly: GCA_018248895.1. NCBI lineage: Eukaryota > Metazoa > Arthropoda > Insecta > Lepidoptera > Hesperiidae > Carystus > Carystus phorcus. Next base: position 15,809 of record DWJN01000227.1, read on the forward strand.
AGCTGCTAAAAATTTTAATGAAAAAAAAATACATTTATTTCGACCAATAACAAAAAGGGTTGTACTCGACATATGGCTGTGGGTAGCCTACAGCGGCCGATTTTCAGGGCGATCCGTTTATAATGGGTAGTTCAGCCAGATGGCTATATAATTTATCATCAATACAGTAATCAATCAAGCAATACAGAACAACACACTATTTATATACCAAATTATAATTTTAACAACTTCAAAAAATATTTTTTATGACTCCTTTTTGTACGCCTCACTGTATAACACTTTATTATTCCTATCCATCTATCCATCCATCCAACCAACCATCTATCCATCCATCCATCCATCTATTAGAGGACACAAGAGTGCTTAGCAAAACGTGTAGTAGTAAGTCAGTTACCTTTTATCAGTAGCGCATCTAAAGTGGTCTCTGGCGACCGGGGGCTGCGCGCGGGGCTCCCACGTGGACAGCGGGGAATCCTTCACTTTGAAGGGGCCTTCGAACGCCGCGTGGATATCCGACATGTTGTACACACACACCGCGCTACCAGCTATGCTGTTGCTGTAACAAAATATTACAATATTATTCATTGCACACACTACTATGTTCAATAGACAACTTAATGATATAAGCTTATATTATTTTTATAAGCTTATATTATTTATTTTTATGTATATTATACATCCTACTTAAACACGGAAATTTGTGAGGTTGGAAGGATGTACGTTTGTGTCTGTCTGTCTAACATCTGATCACTGAGTAGCTAGCTGTAGATGAAATATAGCAATAATAATAGTTAAATATAGTTTTTACTCTATATTTACTGGTTAACATTGGTCTTCTAACGAGGGAAATCTTCAACAGTTAACGGCTCGGATACCAAAATCAGTACAGTATAATATATTAATGATTTCTCGTTTCTGTGAAATAATTACGCGGGCACAGCCGCACCTATAAGATAGTACTATATAGAAGCGCACATTTATATTGTCAACACACAAACTTACACCACGGAATTAACGCTAAAACAGTTTCCTTTCAATACTTACGTGGGAGTTGTAAATATGGCGACTAGGATTTTCTCCTGAGATAGGTATTCGACCCCTTGCACTTCATCGTAGTGGAACGTGACGTCACCGGGCACTGAACAGGTCAATCGGGCCTTCAGAAACGTTGCCCAGTTCTCCTTCTGTACCATATGGCCTCCAGAATCGTTCTTGCATACTCTGGCTATGCGAGAGTATATTGTCTAAGGAAAAAAAACACGTTTTAAATCAGTGCATAATTCAAAATCAGCATTTTAAATTGCAGTTTTAGACGAACGCTAGCGGCAATACCTTAAACACTTCTGTGCTTCGACTTATTTTTAGTACAAAGCTTAAGGCACTTTCAAAGTCCTCGAACAGCTTTTGTGTTTTGTACAGATTGTTGTATTGTAGCCAAGTGTTGTTAAACATATTTTTTTATTACTGCAAACTTTTGTAAACACTGTTAAATCCGTACTAAACTTTGTTCTAAAATAGGCGACATTCCAATTTAATTACTTTTCATTGTATATTAATATGTAATACCTGTCTATCTATATATGACCGTGAGTGTCCGAAATAAAAAATAATTGATTACTATACTGATTTTACAGTAATAAATTAATTACTGATATAGTAAGTTGACTAACCTTTCCACAATTCATATATTCTACTGCGACTTCTCTGAACACAAAGTAGACAAAGTGATCATCTTCAAAGCTTCCCACAAACTGTGGTTCGTTAAGCCAGTTAAGGTCATACTGAGCAGTACGCAACGTGCCTGGGTCGCGGGGCGCAGCACCTCGACTCCTGGAAACATTTAATAAATTAATTAAAAATGACCGCATGCCACCTAAAATGACGTCTCAATACCGGCAGACAAGCGTGTCGTAAAAGGTGACAAAAGCAAGCCCAGCTTAGTAGTAAGACTTCGCTTAAAAAAATCCTATAATCAATATTCTATTAAATCACTCGTATTCAATTCAAATTCAAATCCAAAATCATTTATTCATGTAGGTATTATTTCAATACACTTATGCACGTCATTTATTTTGATTCTACCACCGTTTCGGAAATGTGCTTTTACATCGAGGAGATGAAACGGCAAAAGAAATTATCTTGCTTAAAAATTATTGTTACAGGTATTATTATCTTTCCTTAAAGCCCTGCTTAGACATCACCATCTTGTTTAAGACAGCCGACAAACGATTCGTCGTATTACGGCTCAAAGCTTGAGAGCCAGTACTTCCTTTCATCTCTCTTATATCTGAGCTAGCAACGCATCAGTAATGCATTTAGTTAGTGTTGCTGATGTCCAATGGCGATTGAGCCACATGCCATGATAACAGGTGGCACCGAATATTAGAGAAGAACCAGATTACTATGTGTCCAGTGTATTATATACCTGCAAATAGCAGTGTCAGAGCTGGCGAAGTCAGTAGGAGTGCCGGCGTAGTACTCTCCAGTGGTCGTCAGAATAGCTGTGATGTTGGAGTGTGGATTGTGGGGACAATTGGCCACCCCAGGCACCCACTCCGATATCAAGTTGAGAGAGTCGATCTAAGTGAAACAAGTTTTGACAACATAAATGTTTTGTAATAAGTGATTGAAAAATAATTATTAAATTTACATAGGTCTTTAGTTTACATAGTACCTTTAGGTTTTGAATTGTAGGTTTTGAGTATTTTTTTGTTAACATTCGATGTAGATTCCGATCAGTACAAACCGTCGTTTTAATTAATGACTATGTTACTAATTTGACCTGAGTATAATAATATCTTAACTAATACTAATTGTTATATAGAGGTTGTAATTACTAAATTAAACAGTCAGCACTACCTTCCGTGCTTAATAAAATAAATTAATCACTACGTATATTCATAATCATTAATTGTAACTGGCAATAAAAAAATTGGATTTGATGACGGTTATTTAAGTTGCAAATTGTTTTAATTGCTAGATTAATACGCTTACCAACCTAACTAACGTCTTCACATCTTTACTTACCATTAACCATTAGAAGTTGAGACTGATGCCATTAGCGCGAATAAAAAGTTAATTGCAATTAATAACAGACCCTTCGCAATTATCCCCCCCCCCCCCCCTTCCCCCAGAACATTGAAAACACTCATCGATCTATTTACAGTTAAATATGAATCAAATGGTATCTCGAACTGTTTAATGCACAATTATCACCGCGGAAGTAATAATCAGCGATTCAAATAAACGGAAACAGTTTGTTTAACATCACTTCCACTTTTATTAGCCTACCATTCAAGACCGTTTAGTTTGCTCGTATAATGCGTTAAAATCTCGCTCGCTCGGATGCCATGGTATTAATTCCTTCAGTAAACCTTTAATGCCCGCATTCCTGCATTACGTAACCCAAGCTTCGAACAAGAGATCCTTTATACTTCGTGCTTATAAAGTACTTTAAAAAATCGTGTTATCCTTGAAATTGAAACCGTGTAAGACCCACATACGATAAAGTAAAAAACGAGTGTGCATCACAATTATAAACTTAAAAAATCCTTTTCTGTATTATTTAATATTTGCCTCTCATACAAATTTTCAAACATTTGCTGTGCTCAATATTTGCCTGTCGTACAAATTTTCAAATATCAGGTCTACTGGAAGAAATTTCATTTTGAAATAAGCAGTGCCTTTATACAAAGATATAAAATAAATGTTTAATTGAAGTATTTGTGTACATGAAATGTATAAATAAAAAAAAACTACAATTGACAGAAAAGTGATAATAATCCTGATAAAATTCGTTTTAAAAGTTAAGTTCTAACCTACTTTTCCTAGCAAATTGTAAACTTATCCCAAAACAAATAATTTACCACTGTTGACCAAACAAACTTAAATAGATCAACATACCTCTCTCCACGTGCATATTGGACTGAACGCGTTAGTTCCGCAAGCGAACAGCTTGTGTCCATAAGACAGCAGCACTTTGATGTAATTGTGGCAATCCTCTTCAGTCTGCCCTTTGTCCTGGCAGAGTTTCGCCTTGTCCGCAGGCGCGGGCCAGTCAGCTCGCTCGAGCTGAGCGAGACCTCGGAGCGACAGACGGTATAAGGTATCCCTGGAGAAGAAATACTTGTGTTACTTTTTTACACATTTCTTGGCATCTTACTCTACGCAATTACATATAAGACCTAGAAAATGATCAAGCCTTTCCTGATTTACTTTCTTTTCTGTAAAAACTTTTGAAATGAAATGAATTTATTTTGTAAAACTGGTTACAGGAGTAGTCACTTATTCAAAAGAATCTGTCACATTTGCCACATTACGAAGTACAAATAATATTAATAGCATTTTAATAATTAACGAAATAAAATGTCAAGAGTAAAATGAAATAGGTATAATATCAGAGTTTTGCTCAAAGTTATAAATTTATCCTAACGTAACCAAATGTTGTCGCACAATCATTTTCTAATTAGGTACATACAATAACTTTTAAGTGTGCAATACATTTAAATGTCTCCATCCAATTTATTACTGCACAATATAATTAAATCAAGTATCTATCTACAGTCGCCATTCATTCGTTTTTAGGACAAGGACATCGATATCGTGAAGATGAGAACAGATTGGGTGATTGATTACATATCGTAAATTCGTGCGTAGACAAAGCGGATTGAACCAGATATCGTTTGTAAATAAATTTTACCGACTTACTTAAGAATACAATTAATTTCATGCATTTGTTTATTTAAGGCTCTATACCCAAGCTGGAAAGAAAGGCTCTGGGGGTTGATACCCGGCGAAATAGACTTATGAGAGAAAAATCATAGATCGTGACGTCATTAAAGTTTATATAAATTTAAATTCATTTCATAGATGCACAACAGAACGTTATTAAAAAATATGTACCAATAGCTATTTGGTGAGCGCTACGTGTGTTCATTTTCATTTACTCATCTGTTTCCAACCAAAATGATGTTACAATAGTTTATCACATTGTAATAAATACGGAGATGAAATGTACAAATTACTTAAATAAAACCATTCTTTATGAAATACCACAATTAGTACTATAAATCCCGAATGGTACCGATGCCCTGAAATTTACCGCTCTTTTAGAGATGAGTTCCGGGAATACGCCAAACAAGACACATTACCACGAATGACTTTTTTGAACGAACTGACTATTAGTTCACATTGGGTGTGCTATGATTGACGTAGATAGGTGTAGGTAGGGTAGGTATAGGCAATAGAAGTGTAATCATAATTGCATGTTTCAAAACAACATGGGTATAAGTGGGTGGTTACTGGTTGTTAACACATTCGGTGTTAATTGTATGTGCAATTCTTGTCACATGAATAAGCTAGGAATAAATCTATACTAATATTATAACGCTGAAGTTTCATTAAATTTGTTGGTTAAACGTTGGTTGGTTAATCTCAGGAACTACCGGTACTGATTCAAAAATTATTTTTGTGTAAAGGCCCCCCTTTAAATTAAAGGCCCATTTAAGGGGGAAGGTTATATTAAAGATAACAATAAAAAGAAATAGAGAGAAATTAAGAGAGCAATTTACACAACACAACGCTACGAGCTATAAGAAATTAGCATTGATAAGAAATGTTTCAAAAACGGGACAAAATCTCCTAGGTGATACGATGTTTACCGGCTCTGCTAGTTAACGAATACGTCATGTTCATTGTAACATGGATGTCATGGACAAAATATTACACAAATAAGATAAGGCCAATAATCACGACCCGATAAGAAATACACATCAAAATCAAATCATTCACTTCATGTACGTATTTAATACTACACTACTTTTATAAATTTTTAGTATACTTATCGTTTAAAAAAGTTACATACATAATTATTATGCTTACAAGAGCATCAAGACAACCACAAAAGTTTGTATTGCCATGCCATTACAAAAAAAAAATATTGATTTATATCATTCACATAAATGTAAATATACCACGATAGAATATCGAACCCTGAAGAATCGATAGCAGAAATAATTTAACATCGATAATTTCAATTTCTCACTATACGGACGCCATATGCCAACCAACTTTAATACTCTTTTTATGCCGTAAGCAGACGGATCACTTGATGTAGACCGTGCGACAAACAGACAAAAAATCACTTAACACACTTGAAAACCTACTATTATGGGAACTGCTCCGTATATTAAAACACGCAAATATCTTCCATTTACAGACATACTGATGTCAAACAGTTTTATTACATGTGTAGGTAATTTATGTCACCGCAATGACAAATTGTGTGAATAGATAATATTTAGTTTCGTATATTGTCAATGCTACGGAACTGGGAACAGTCAACAGTGTCCTTTGCGGTTGATCGACTGTCTGTTAAGGTACATAGAAATTATATCTTATTAGAAGTAACATTATAATCGATAACAAAAACACAGGCTAATTAACTTGTCAAAGAAAAACGGAAGCCCTTGTGGAATTCATGGAATTGAGCTGCCCGTTTCAATCACATTCCTCGTTTGAATAATACGAGCTACAGCGGTGTGAAAGATTCGTATTGACTCTGTAATGGAACGCTCTGAATAACGCAATGCCGAAAACCAAGCAGACAAAAAGTATATTTCGCGCATGAATATTTTATTACTTATGATGACAGTTCAAAACTCATATTAAAATCAGATAACATTTAGATCAGGCTACATTTCGGATTAACAACCGACAGCTAAATGTGCCCTACGAGGCACGGAAGCGTTCATGAAATTTGCCACTAGAAGTCATCCATCCTGCTACTAACCGAGCCCATCGTTGTTAGTATCGATATGAGCCTTCAGGCTCCGAACACTTCATTTATATCGTCTAGTGACTCTATAGCGGTAAGAATTCGGCATTGTTTTAAAGGATAAGGTAAAAAAAATCTCCAAAAAAGATGATTTGATAAAATATTGAGAAACAACTACGCCTGCGTCTTTTTATAATTAGGGACCAAAATTTGAACATATTTTTCAAATGTTCAATAGAATTGATACATACAGACGATTAAGTTTCACCTTGCAATGACACAAAGATGAACCATACTTATCACTTAGGTTAGATTCATATAATAATTACCATCAACAAATATAACCGTTATAATAACATCCGTTGAACCTCTGACTACGTCTTATGTCCACGTACACAAATCGTGTTATAATATTTACGATACAAGCTCTACTGACAACACCATTCATATATGTTGTATATCATACGAATGTGTAAACAAAACCAGTTGCGATTCCTCGCAGCGGGTAGTAAAACGCAACGTTATGATACTTAATATACTTGCTAAGCTATTTGTTAGTACTTGTATACAGGTGGAGTTGAATTACAACGAGTCCACGCAACCGAATAGTCAGGAAACATGGGGCCTTTGAATGAGTTTTGGAACGTTTTACTTCTGTCATCAATTGAGGGCGTCAAGAGCAATCTTCACATTTACCACAGTACAGTTTGGTATAACAAATATTTTACTTTGCGGTATCTCTGCTTGGTGGTAATATTCCGCGTAAGGATTAAGTCTTCTTAAATTATCTTAGTTTCGAAGTTCCTTCTCGTTCTTAAGTTTCCGAGGAAAATCCTTAAGATTTTAAAATTTAATAGATTCAGATTAATTTTAAATTTTCATACTTGCTTTACAATGGTAGTCGTTACCATGGTAGCTAGAAATAACATAATATCAATTCATTGCTATAGATCTTCCCTACGTTGATATCTGCGCTTGTATCCAAAAGTCCATATTTTTATGACTCATATAAGTTTGTTCTCAATCTGTCTGTTTGTCTGTGATGTATTGTGTTCATGGCACCCGTAGCAGGGACTCAAAACGCGGGGGTGTGAATGTGAAAGCGTTTATGATCTGTGACCTGACCGCCTTTCTACTTCAAAATCATGCATTAATGCATTACGAAGTTTCGTAGAGGAATTAAATTACAAAATAAGTTTAATTAAAAGTAAATAAAAAGCCAGGAGTTATTACCGTTTCATTTCAATCAAGAAGAAACGAATCGCACCGGAATTACGTTCATTAAGTTATATATTATTGTGATTGAAGTATTTTTTTTTAATCTTTGTTTACCTTCTAGAACATCTTTATTTTCTAAGTCACTATTTCTTTTCCAAACAGTCCGAGTTGAAAAATCTGACAAAAATGCACACACTTTTATACGTAACACATTGATATTAATTCAATAATTACTATGACAATAGGTCTAGACTTCTAGAGCATAGTCCACCACGCTGCTCCAGTGTAGATTGGTGGAGTTTTCGAGTTCTTATTATTATTATATATTGTGCGTTTACTTCATGCATATGACTTTGGAATCGGAATATTTAATACGGCGTATTTCATTGAAGTCTTTGTTTTCTTTTGTCCATTGACAAAGCGACTATGTGTTACTAGTGTCCATGGGTGGCGATGATCACTTATGGTTCGTCCACCCGTTTGTCAGTGTAGTATATGTGTAGATTACTCTGTCACCTACCACACACTGTAATTACTTTTCTCACCGCTGCACTATACATCTCAAACTCCTCTTCCCGCGCTTTGTCATAGACTAAATTCATCCTACATCTGCACAGATAACTCTATTCCCAGAGATAAGCATCTCAGTTCAACTTCTATGTTAATCTGTTTCTTATTAGAGTGTGTATACTAGATGACAGAGTATGTAAATACATAAACAAAAAATCAAAAACAAATATCTACGTTTTAAGCGGAATCATCTTCAAAGAGCAAGTTTACAAGTTATGTAAACTGATATGATTAAAGTGAACTAAACTTAGTTTAACTAGACAGGAAGCAAATCAACATGTTAGAACATCTAGTACATTAGTATGTACCTAACGTGTAACTAGTCATTCATTAATAAAGGCCATGAGCTCTAATACAATCTGACCTGAGTTGATAGCAAATTGCATTAACATTTTATTGAAGACTGACTTGCCAACGTATATAATGTGGTTTTCGTTATTTTGTAACCAGTAACTAATTACGTATTAGGCTAAAAAAAAATACAAAATTTTTCTTTTCCGTCCACCGATGTTCTTAAACATGTGCATAAAAGTGTATGAAAGCAAACATTTTCGAAACATGAAAGACCATGTTGTCCTTAGATTGTATTAGATTATTGACAAAAATTAGCAAAATTCGACCATTTTTCGTCTCATACAATTGTTTATTAATTATAACATCATTAAATAAATATTAAAGGTATTACCTGATTTACATATCTAATTACTTCACGTACTACGGTCTTGAATTAATATAAAGTATTTAAAACCATAAAGATGAAATTAAATAACAACAATTTTAATTATAAAAAAAATCCATTTCTTTTCTAAACAAGTGTATATATTTTACAAATCTGCTTTATAATCCACGACAACATCGAAACTTACAAGTGGAATTGCAATTATACATACAAAAAAAACCCCAGACCAATTGTCAATAAAGCGTATAAGTTAATAACACAAAGCACTTGAAGGATATCCTTTATATTGTATTTTATTTTTATAATTCGTGACTGACAAACCACATGAGGCTCTTGAACGCGTGCGATGCGACGCAGGAAGTGTAAACCTGTTTTGTTTATCCCACAAAAACAATCGTATTATCATACAGAACAATATTATGTGTGATATACGACTATAGTTGGTTATGCTTAGTGGATGGATAACATATGATATTTATTGTATTTTTTTACCTGGCAATATTTAAAACAATTTTATTTGATTACATCCTACCTGATTTAAGATTTTTGGATAATCTGTTTCAAAGTCAAAGTCAAATTATTTATTCCGTCTCTGGAACTTACAGCTCACTTAACGAAAGTAATATACCATAGAGGTACCATTATATTTAACCATGTTCAATAAACAAAGTTTTGTTGTTATATTTTAAGAGTAACTTTTATTATACGATATATTGCTCTAACACTCAAAAAGTTTGTTAGAGTTCAAATTACACTTAAAATAATTGATGACCAAACGAGCTTGTCAATGTGACGTTCCATCACAATTACATGAGCATTACATTCGACGCGATTTATTATTGCGTGTTTTTATTACGCCAAATACCACAAAATTAGACAAGAAAACAAAAAATACATGCTCAATGTCAATTACTCATAAAAACGCGAGCAGACAAGAGTATTATAAGTGAACACATTAGAAAAACCTGTCCTTTATGAGTGGAATCGAGAACCACTTGTGCAAACAGAGGTGTTTTAATAGGTGGTCTAATGTGGCCGGCACCTCTCGACACACATCGGCCACACTAAATTGACATGATATGGTAAACATCAGTTACATTTTCTACCTTTGTGTCCTGCCGCTAATTCCCACTAGTTATGCGTGCTTTGAAATAAGGATATGTATACATCCGGGTCCTAAACTATAATAAGTGTTCTCCGAGAATTCGAAATTCGAACATAATCGTTATAGAAAACACGATTTAATTAATGTTAATTTTATATTTATGACACATGACCTGACCTGATGACCTTTCGAAACGTAAATACTGTAATGAAATAAAAAAACGGTTCAAAAAAACGAATTAGGGTGCAACTGGTCACGCGAAATAAGTTTTATTTGGTCACACGTTTAAAATAAATAAAATGTCAATAAATTTAGTTGTTAAAATGGGGTGCAAATGATCTCTCTTCTCTTAGCCTAGTTATACGTATATACTTGTAGATTTAAAGCTGCAACCTTGTAACTGACTCAAGGTTACATCGGCAGCTAGATAGGTGACCGCTAGCGGTTAAGTTTTTACCGCTTCCGTGCATCAGGGGGCACAGCCGTCGGTCCCGGTTGTTATCATTTGATAGCGTGCAAGCCATATCGAATGCATTTAGATGCATTTATTTACCACGGAATATGACTCCTAATATACATATGTAGGTATATGAAGACTAAGAACCAATCCATCTCGGAGTTCCGTGTAGTGAACGCTCTTGGCATTCTCATTGAAAAGAGAGCCATGCCTTTTGACACTGTTAATACACTGAAGGCAAATCTATTAGCTATTATTATAATACACACACAAAAGGCGATCTCATCACTATCCTGTTATGTTCAAATGTAAGTTAATAAAGTCATTAATTTTTAGAAACAGACATGGCGGTTTTGTTTCAAATTACGTACAATCTAAGTTTCAAGATCACCATATTCTATCTTACCTATTATAACTGTCAACTTCATCAAGTAATATGTGCTTAAGGAACTCAATGTCGCTTGACGGCGGCTACAAGCTTTAATAAAAACTATTTTACTGGATGACCGGTTCTAATAATTACTTTTTTGAACGATAAAGTTAAATTATTTTCGTATGTTCAACTTTGATCGTAAACAAGATAACTACTTACTTCTAAATGTATAAATCATAGTAGTAAGTTATATAAATGCCATTGATATTTAAATTAAAAATACGAATTACTACAACAAACTCTTGGAGGTCGATCAAAAATACTGTTTGAGCAAACATAACTTTCCTCTATCAAACCAAAATAAAAACAAAATACCCATAAATATTAATAAAGTTATTCTGTATAATTACGTTGCACAACATTTATAATATCCAGCCTCTGATACAGAGCCATCTCCATAATATTAACTTTGGTAGCCACTACCTGTTTACATTAACACTTATACAACTCATTAAATTAATAATTATCTAACGAAACAAGTTCTCTAGTTGAACCGAGTTTCGATTACACGTTTCTAACAATAATTTTAATGATGTTTAATCGTTTAAAATGCTCGTAACCTGCACGTTAAGTTCGACAGGGATTCCTGGAAAGAGAGTCTAATTCTTTTAAACGATATCTGAGGTCAAAACCAACGATATCTTTAAATAAAATATATCTTATACTAATATATAAAGCTGAAGAGTTCGTTTGTTTGTTTGTTTGTTTGATTGTTTGAATGGGCTAATCTCAGGAACTACTGGACCGATTTAAAAAATTCTTTTGGTGTAAGATAGTCCATTTATAGAGGAAGGCTA
>DWJN01000228.1:0-27787 GCA_018248895.1 Carystus phorcus
GTATGAGATGGTATATAAGCCCTCGGACTGGTTCGGATTTGGTGAAGATCTGATCATTAGTTTCGGAGACAGATAACGGAACTCTTAAAAAATTACAGCATAATCTCTCGATTGCGGCAATAGCTTGTTTATGCATTCTTTGTACCATTTTATAAAATAACATCTCAACTGCATAACGGAATTCACCACTAAAAAGGAAGGAATAAAAATCTTTTACCAAAAAAGTCAACCGCCTTCAGAAAGGATAAATTAACTTGATGAAGAATACTGTTTAGGAAGTCGGTGCCAGTTTCTTAAATTGATCTATACCTAAGACCCAGCCAGGAAAAAATAAAATTAATTTTCACGCTATGTTGATTTTCCGAGTAATGTTTAAAATTTAATTATAGTTTATTAAGAGAAATTATAATTTATTTAAGTATTAATAACAACACATCTAACTTATTGTCTTTTTACTGTACACTATAGCATATTAGAAACCCGCCACAATTTGCTTTGGTAAAACTACGCCATTTTATCACCATTAGAAGCAATTGCTATTCATTTCTTTCAGGAATTACAAGTATCATATATCATTTATTTAGTCGGGGTACGGGCGGCTAGAGTGGGAGCTCGAACTGCCCATCGGCAACCCTGGGAAGGACGATGGTATGTGTGGCCGCGTACCATCGTCATTAGGGCGGTAGCGTGACGGGCGCTCAGTCCGATAAAAATTCCACATAATTTTGTGTCGCTCCCACGGCACCGGGTACCTTTTAAAAGTTTCCCCCTCGAAAACAAAAAAAAGGACTTGTTGGATAAAGATCTTACGTAATGGTCACCACACCGGACCGCCGTTCGAAGGGTCCTGGGTTCGATTCCCAGCGTGACCGAAATTTAAATGACGAGTTTAAATTTCTGTTCTCTGTCTGGGTGTGTTTGTAATTGTCCTTCTGTGTTGTCCATGACACGACACGGGGTATCCTAGTGTGGGTCTATGAGTGTGTGGGGTTATTTATTTTTATTTTATTATTTACTTATCGCACAGCTGCGCCAGATTCCCGCAGGTGTGGTGGTAGGCAGCGGCTGCGGCGTCCAGGTCACGGCGAAGCGCTGCAGCCACGCCGGGGTCTGTTGACGCCTCCAACGGGGCTGCGGCCTCCTGGAGCGACCCCACTAGCTCTCCGCTGCGACGCGCTAGCGACTCGCTCAATGTCTGTTAAACATGCAAATCAGCTTGAAAATTAACCAGCTTGAAAGAAGTATTGTGCAGTGCTTAAAACCGTCTTAGTCAAGTTCTGGGAACGATTTGTTTGACGCTAATCCATTAAAAAACCGAAAGAACAAACTAGTTCAAACGATGGAGATTATTTTGCAATATAAAAAACATCTACCGGATCATATTGTGAATCTAAACCATTCTCCAATATATTTAAACACACATTTTTTAACATTGCTCTAATGGTTTAGGAGCTCAGTGATATGAACACAAACAGAAAATATATATATTTTAAGATACAGGTATAATGTAAACATATCAAATTTTATTTGAACCGTGCATCATGTTACAAATTGTACAAAATACATATATCGATCAATTATCACTTTTTAACTAACGGTATGTAACCAAAAACCAAACCAAATTAAGTAATGACTGATTGTAAACAATTTTTCGTTGTAAAGAACCTATATATATATATATATATATATATATATATACATATATAACATACTTTTATAAAATTAATAGCGAATAAATTTGTTCGAATTTATAGGTGTTTTCTTTTTCTTTACTAATTAAAATATGGTATTTAGTATTACTTGAGTCAGTAACAGGGAGTTTCATTCCTACATTGCTAGACAAAAATCTAACGAGGTACCATTATAAAATTGTCCAATACAAGAAGTGCTGCTCATATTAATACAATTAACGCATGGAGACTTAACACAAGTTTCCTCTAACAGTGTCAGTCTCGAGTCTCCACTACATCTGCAGTCACTCACCTCCAGCTTCTCGGTGGCCTTTAGCAGGCGGTCGTAATCGACTTGTCCCTGGACGGTCAATAGCTCCACCATATAGTCGGCTTCCCGAACCGCGCCCTGCACCAACTCCAGCTGCCTCTCAAACCGACGCCACAGCTGCAATTTGCTTCGCAGTCGCACGCTCAGATCGTTGCATGCACTCTCTAGTTCTGCGTGAGTTTCCTGTAAAGCGATGTTATTTTGGGTATTTCCATATCACATGTGTTAAGATTTTAATGCAGCCTTTGTAAACTCGACTTACGGCTAGATTGCTTTAAGAATGGAGATGGAACTCTTCGTAATTATTCAACAAACCTGACAGTTTAAAGTTAAAAATCAATTAGATGATCTTAAATAACGAGTACAAACTTACCTGTAGAGCGGATATGTCTCGTTCCACGCCGGTTGGAGAGACACAGACGCGCAGACTTATCGGTAGAGTGTGTAGCGCTTGTCTCAAGGCGAGGATGTCTCTCCATTGTGATCCCAGGTCTTCTAGCAACCTTATGCAAGTTTCTGATGCTCTTTCTACGACATCGCTGCCGAGACGCTCGGCTGCTTCGCATTCTTCTAAGGTGAGACGGGCGCGTCGTTGACTCTTCTGACATCTCACTATACCTGCTTGCACTTGCACTATTTTCTCCTTCAACAGTAAACTTCTTTCTAACTCTTCGGCTAAAAGGTCATCTATCATGCCTGATTGCGTCAAAAGAGCCCCCAGGCGCTCGGACTCTGCGGTCGGTAGTAAACTAAGACGCCCTAGCTCATTCTGTATTCTGTCTATTCGTCCGGTCATCACTTGTAACCTTTCGATGTAAAGATTCAGTTCATCCTCGTTTTTAATTACTCCTTTAAGACTATCCAGAGCAGCACGAAGTTCTCTTAATTCTTCTTCCAATATGTTTAATTTTTCTCCTGAAGACACGTCACGGTCTGATATATTTTGAATCGCGGTAGAGTGTATGCTGCCAATTCTGTCAGAAAGATCTCGCCATTTATCTTCGATTTTAGAAAAGAATTGACGTTGAACCATTTCATCGGATATAGGTAGAATTTCTAAAGCTTTTTCAAACTGAACTCCAGATTCATTCTTAAGGTTATTATGTACTTCGTGTTGAGCTTTCAATTCCCAGAAGCGTCGCAAATTACTAGTTGTTGTAATATTTTCCGGAGTGATATATTCTAATTCCCTGTTGGCTGTTTTCATCCAACTTTCAATTCTGTCAATTAAATGGTCGTATGTTAACCAGTTTTCTTTGAATGCTGTCAGTCGCGTTAGTCTCGAGTCTACGTCTTCTTGAAGTTTTAAAAGTGTATCAAGAGCATTTGAACATTCCGATTCAAGCCCTGAACATACTATAAGATTTTGGAGACCTTCTGTTATAGATAACAGGCGGAGCATTTTCGCATAGTGATGTGAAACGTCGAGACTAATTGATTGATATAGATTAATATACTGCTCATGGTCGATAGATGTGACATTAGTAAGATCAGGAATTCTTTGTTGAGCGACACTTAACCATTGTTGTTCTTCTTTCATGCCTTGATCTAATGTTCCCCACCTTGAGGCAGCCAGAGTCATTTGTTGAGCTCGACCAGCAGCTCTATCTATAATGGTTGTGGCTCTATCATGAAGCGAATTATGTAATCCAGAATATTTAGCTCTAGTTTCACTATCTAAATTATCCTCCAATGATTCCAAGATTGCTCGACAATGGCTTAAGTTTACGAAGAACTTCCTGTGTTTTTGGATTTCTTCATGGAGATGATCTAAGTTAGATACAATAATTTTTCCATCAAGTAATGCCTCCGCCACTTCAGTGATTTGTCCAAAGTCTTGAAGTGTTTGCTCATATTCCTCAGCTAAAGAACTTAATTGCATAAGGCGGTCTCTTTCAAGATTAATAGAATTTTCAACTTGCTTTATGTCATCATCACTATAATATAATTTTTTGGGGCATTCTCTCTTAGGATTTGATTCTACGAGAGACCTAAATCTTCTGAAAAGCTTCTTAACCTTGTCAGAGTTATCCACATTGTCAGATTCAATTTGATCTAAAACATCAAGTTTACGCTGCGTTGGCATTTCTAAAAGAAGTATATCATCTAATTTTGTTTTTACGCTTTCTACTGATTGGAATAAAGTATCAGTGTCTTCCAAAAATTTCTTCCAGTCAGATTCAACTTCCATCACTTTTACTGAGCTTTGATTACTCAAAGTATTAACTGCGGTGACTTGCCGCGTTAATGTTTCAATTAAAGTAATTATTTCTTCATTTACTTCCGTTTCATACATTATTTCTTTTAGATTACGAACATAACTTTCTAAAGCTTTAAGTCTCATTGTCTCATCCGTTGGTTTTCCTCCTGAGACTACATCTCTTTGAATTTTATACTGAATTTCTTCCAACCATATTGAAATCGTTTCAATAACAATAATAATACTTTTTTCAACTTGTTGTAGATCATTATTAACAAGAGCATTCTTCACTTCATCTAACTCTTTATTAACGACGAGGTCATAAGATTTTTCTACTGAAGGTTCTATAAGAGCTACAGTCATAGCATCTTCAGGACTAATTTTCGGAGAATCTGCTGTTGATTGGGTTCGTTTCTCCAGGGTGTCCAGTAATTTTGCTTTACCCGTTTTAGATATAACAGTTTTGCTCGGTGATGGCGATTTCGACTTAGATCTTTGAACAACATCAGAATAAGTTGGTCTATGCTGAATGCTTTCTTTTTCTTGTTTGCTTGAAAAGACAGGGCTGGATAAGTGAGATATACCTTCATCTATTGAAGAATTATCTTTTAACGATACATCCTCGCTTGTTGGTGTTACTGAAATTGACAGCTCAGCATTAATAGGATCAGAAAGGCTACCTGGAGATTGTATGGGTGACTCAGCCTTCTTTTTATGTTTTCGCTTCTTTTGTTTATGCTTATCGCTTAATATGGATTGCGGTGACTCTACTGTATGGCGTTCATTATCGATAAAGTCTGTAGTAGCTTGGGGAATGGAAATTTGGGCTCGTAAATGTACCTCATAAGGCTCATCGGTAGACGTCGATATCGAATCTTCAGAATAAAATCTCGGAGATGTTTGTTGGGTGTTGTCAGAAGTAGATACTACAATTTTAGTACTTTTAGGTTCTGATATAAAAACAGATTCCTCTGTGACTCTAGGGCTTGTTTGCTGTGATCCATCAACAGTTATAATACTTTCTTTTTCTATTTCTAATGTAGGTATATATGAACGCACTTCCTCCCTTGGGGAAGTTTGTTGAGTGCTATCAATAGTGATTAATTCTTTTTTGCAATCCGTTATTGGCAATGGTGTGAAATCCTCAGCGAAAAGTATTGGTGATGTTTGTTGAGTATTATCAATAGTTACGACTTGTCTTTTAACTAGATCAAGTTCCAAGGGTAATTTGGGCTCATTTGTAGTTTCTGTTCCTTGCTGTGGCATTACTGGTTCGGGCTCATCTGACTGTGTAAAAGTACTTACGAGAGGAACTTCTGGAGTTTGTATACTCATTTCTGACATTTCTTTTTCCTTGATCGGTGAAGTAGATGTTTCCTGGTCTACTATATCGTGCTTTGTAGTTTGAATATCTGTGTCAGCCGTTTTAATAATGGCTTCGATGCCTTTTTCAACACTTTCCACGACAGGTAATGGCGAGGTCTGCATTTCTCGTGACTCTGTAACAATTTCTGGTATTTCTTTTACGAAATTATCTTCAGGAGTTGACGTTTGAGAGAATTTTTCATCGGGTACAACAATATCCCTAGGAATCACTTGGGTTGTAGCTTCAATTTGCATGGTTTTCTCAGGTGATTCTGTTCTACTAGTTTGCATTTGGGAGTCCGATAGCTCCACTTTATCTACAATTGTAACTTCTTCTGATGTTTGTGTTTGAGCTTCCTTGTCATCCACAGGTGAGGTTTGAATCGTGATTTCACTTACAGGAGTAGGAGATGTCTGGAGTTCAGTATCTGTCAGCTCCGGCTTAGGACTTTCTAATTTGTCCTCTTTATCAATATCTATAACTTCTGGTGATGTTTGAACCGAATACTCCTGGGTGGAGATTTCTTCAACTACATGTACTGGGAACGTAACAGTAGTAGAAACTTCCTTCTGAATAACTTCAGGGCTGCTTTCAATGCACTCTTCCATAATTTTTACAGTGTCAATATCTGACGTTTCACTGATAGTATGGCACGACTCATCTCGAGGTGACATTTCTACTACTTCGTGCCCTATTTTTGGACTTACAGGTTTAATTACTTCTTTCGATGGAGTAATAGATTCAGCTTCTACTGTTGATATTAATTTTTTCTTACCCTTTTTACTCTTTGATTTTTTTTGCTCTGGAACCTTCTCTTTAAATTCTAAGGGAGATGTAACAGTAGTTTCTTCTTCAGTTGTGGTCGGTTTTGGATACAGTGTTTCCTCACTTGCTCCATGTTGTTTACGTTTCTTTTGTTTCTTCTTTTTATCGGGAGTAGGAATGGGGCCTAAAGAAATATCTTCAGGTTCATATCCTTGCTCTTCAATAACTTGTTCGGAATCAATAAGAGAGGAAGTAGTTTCAATATCTATGTCTTCTACTGGAGATTGCAAAAGATCTCTTGATGGTTTCGGAGATTCAACTTGCGGTGAAGTCGGCAATTCCATGTAGTGACTTAAAGAAGAACTGTCTGTGTTTACGATACTTTTTTCTGTTTCAGTTTGTGACTCCATTTCTACCGAGTCACTGCCATCAGATGGGCGTTTGTGTTTTCTGCGCTTTTTGTGCCGTTTATCTTTTAACGATTCTTCTAACTTAGCAATTGGTGTATCAATATGTTTATCTTCGTTGTAACTTTGATCTTTAGATGCTTCAGTGTTTTCTTTTGTAATAGTTAATTCAACAGGCAATTCTACATCGATATTTTTCTTGAGTATAGATGGTTCCTTAAATTTGACGTCTTCAATAGTCATGTCTAAGTGAACCTTAGGTTCAGATTTTTTGTTTTCATCTAATTTAGTAAGCGATAAGGAAATGTCTAATGTTTGTGCTGGTGTTTCTAGTGGAAAGTCTTTTACCTGTTTACTATCGGGGCTAGGAACATCCATTTGCCCAGTGCGCAATTGTGTATCGATTCGCTCTGATTCAATAAAGAAATTGAGGTCGCACTCAGGTTTTAATTTTTTTACGCTAGACATTTCTTTAGTACATTCGCCAAGTTTAGGTGACATTTGTTTTGGTTCGACAAGTTCTTCTTCCACGTCTTTTTCAATAGCAGTCTCAACTTCTTTACCAAAATCTTTAGACGTTGTAACTTCTTTAGTGACAGTAACTTTAGCTGGCAAGTCTACATAAATATCTTTTTTGATTAAAGATGGTTTGTTAGATTCAATTTCTTCAACAGAGATATCCGATTTAACTTTTGGATCATGTTTTTGATTTTTATCAGTCCTAGTAAGAGATAAAGAAATATCTACTGTCTTGTTTGCTTTTCCCAATTCGATTTCACTAACCTGTGTTGTTTTAATTATCTTGTTATTTTCTGAATACTGTTCAGGTACTTGTAAGTCATCTTCGTTTTGTTGCGATGAAGTAAATGCATTCATTTTATCTAAATTTTGATTGCTTGACTCGGCATGTATAATCTGCAAACAGTCTGCTGGCATGTGTTTAGTCATTAAGAGTGGTTTTCCATCAAAATGTTCGATGTTATCACTGGAACTGTGCACATCCGGTTGAAACAGTTCTACATATGAAACTTCAGGAGCTTTGGAACTTTCAGTCGTAAATGTTTCTGACTGTACTGTACCCGTTTGTATTTCACTAACTAATAAAGGCATTTTATTGGATGTAGGCTCTATTTCCAATAAATGTTTTGTAATCTGCACGTCTTCTACAAATTCCTTCTGATCTTTTTCTTTATCGATTATGGCTGAAGATTTTGAAGCCTGTGCAGTTTCTTCAGCTGTAAGTTCTTTAACCTTTTGAGCCATTTCTGCTCCTGGTTTACTTTCAGATGAAATTAAGCCAGTTTGAGCTTTTTGATATATTGACGGTGTACCTAAATTTTCTAACATACTTATCTCTTCATGTTTAATATCTACAGGTTCTTGTTTTTCAATGATTTCAGGTTTTAGTGACGACTTTTCTTCCTTCTTCATTCCAGGTTCTTTTTCAAATATCTTCATATCATCCACTACAAATGGTTGTAATGCTTGATAACAGTCCGAAAACTCCGGTATATTTGTAGGTTTATAGATTTTTTCCATGAGTATATCTGAGGAAGGTGATAAAGGTACAGCTGCATGTTTTGTTTCCTCAGTAATTAATATTTGACCAGAATCAAAATCATCTAGCACCTGGCTCATATCTTCTGTAGGTTTTTTAGTTTGATCACCATGTGCAATTTCGTGTTCTATCATCATTTTTGTTACATCAATAAGACTGTCGTCTTTTTTACTGTCTATAATTTCAGATGCAGGTACTGCTTCTGGTTTAGATAATTGAACACATACCTCAGCTGTTATGGTTGAGTCAGGAAGATATTCATCGCCTGGTTCTTCTACTATCTGCTCTGTAACATGTTCCTTTCCATCAATAATTTGAACTTGCCGCACAATTTTTATACGTTTCGTTTTCACTCCTTGTTCTTGAATGACTTGCGTCATGGGTTCATTTTCGATAACTTCAACTTCCTCTGGTTCTTCAGTTACTTCTTCAGTGACATGTTCTTTGCCATCTATAATTTGTATATGTTTTATTATTCGCCTTCTTATTCGTGTTTTTATTACTGTATGTTTTACACCTGAACTCAAATCGGCTAATAATGATTCAGTAGGAGGAAGGTCTTCGGTTATCACAATGATTCTATCTTCAGGTTCATTGGTCTCTAATGTTTCGTCAATTAATTCCTTTTCATTTTCAGTAGATTTTTCGGAGATAGCACGTACAACTGAATCAGTTTCTTTCTTACCATCATCTTTTTGTTCGAAGAGATTTTCTTTCGTAGTTTCGGTTATAACCTTTTCTTCTATATCTGCCTTTTGCCTTAACTCTTTAAGAAGGATGCCTTCACTTTCAAGTAAATTTACTGTGCTTTCAATTGTTGTGTCTACTTTTCCTTCATGAACAGGTGTGAGAGCAGTTGCCATATGAGTTGAAATAGATTCTTGTATAACTGATTTTTTAATGAATTGCTCCTCAGGTATGTTAGTTACAGACTGTTTTAAAGGTATTGATTCCATGCTGGGGTCAATTTCAGATTCTTTGTTTATAACATTAAAAGGTGTAGACGATGTATTTTCTTCCATATCATCTTTAAAAGCCGCTAACATTTTGTCCTTGTCAGATGATAAAATTGTTTCTTCAAATTTATCTGATATATGTGCTTCTCTGTTCTGATCATCTGTCAAAGCAGTTACAGTACAGAGCTTGGAACCCACTTCCTTAGAGTGGTATGTCTCACTTTCAATCAACCTTTTACTTATTTCAATCGGAGTTACATCTTTAATAGGTGATGAAACATCTGGATTTATAACTTTCGGCTCTGAATCACAGGAATCCATTTTTGAAAGTTTTGCAGAGGTAAACGATCCATTTGAGTTATCCGTAACGGCCTGAACTAATATTTCCGTAGGGACAGGTATTTCTTCATAGGACTGCGGCATTTCCTTGATATTTTTTGTTATATCATCAAATTTTTGAGACACCGTTTCTTCTTTAACTTGCTCTTGATCAATTTGTACTGATTTTTGTTCAGGGACTTCAATAGTTTGTTGAGTGTCATATTTTTCTATAAGTTTATCCTGTTTTATTACTGGAGTTTTTGAGATACTGGAATGGATAATTTCTGTGCCGATTAAATTTTTTGTTATGTCAATAACACTTTCTTTTGGAGTTTTATCTAATTCTTGTGTAGTAAAATGTTCAAGTTTTCCTTTTTCCTTCGCATTTATTATTTCGCTTGTAGATTCTTCAATGGGAATAACTGATACATATTCAGCATTACTATCTTGTAAAGTTTTTTGAGGTACTCTTCCTATTCTCAGTGTATTATCTTGCATTGTCGTCAATTGTATTTCCGTATCTTTTGTTCCTTCTTGTTCATCAAGTTTAATGTGTAAGGTCGTTGGTTGCAATATTTCACTAGTTTTTGGAATATCTTTAACGACATCTTGTTTTTGAGAATCTTCCAATATATTTTTATTTTCGGCATCTTTCAACCCGTCTTCTGGCTCTTCAACTACTTGTTCCGTAATGTGTTCTTTTCCATCAATAATTTGTACATGACGAATGATTTTTAAACGTTTTGTTTTCATACCATGTTGTTGAATTGAATGCAATATTTCTGGTTCTTCTTCAATGATTTCTACATCATCAGGTTCTTCTATTATCTCCTCTGTGACATGTTCTTGGCCATCAATGATCTGTATGTGTTTTATGATGCGTCTTCTAGTTCTTGTAATTTTTCGTGACATTTTTTGTACCACAGTAGCAACTTGTGTTGATGATGACGTTGACTCTATAGTAGCTAACCCACCACTGACAAAAGGTCCCTCATGGGGTTCTTGTACTTGATATTCGGGTTCAAATATTATTTCTTGCGGTTCAGATGATAGTTCCTCTACCGTTTCGGATATTTTACCAGTAGGGTCAGGCAACGTTTCCTTTGAATCATCATATGATTTATTTACACTTTCTTTTTCTATAAATTCTTTCACTAAATTCGGAATCATCTTAGTTACTTTGTCAGTTGTGGAATTTTCTATGATATTTATATTATCTTGTAGTGTATCTTTAGTGACATTTGAATCATCATCATCAAGTTCATGTTGTTCGATCTCTTTATCGTAATCGGAACCCATACTTTCCAGCTTTCCATCCTTATCATCAGGATCATCAACCTCTTCAAATTGTACATCACCTTCTTTGACGTTTATTGATACACGTGGTACTTGTTCTTCAATTACTTCCATACTATCTGGTTCCTCAACAACTTCTTCTGTAACATGTTCTTTACCGTCAACAATAACCACTCTCCGTATGATACGCCGTCTCGTCTTCACTATCCTTTTAGTTACTTGCTGAACAACAGCTGTAACACTCGAAGATGATGTTTGAATTTGGGACTGTATTTCACCTTTTGCTAATTGAAGAATTTCGTCTGGTTTCATATCTTTAGTCATTGTAATAACAGTCTCTGGAGTGGAAGTAAATTCTTGAATAGTCACTTCACTTCCTGGAAGACCTGATATAACTTGACTTCCGTAACTTCGATACTGGACATGTTGTATAGCACCATCATCCAGTGTAGTAGATGCTGATCCTTTATCTTCCTTTAAAGTTATTTTGGAAAATGATTTTTCCGGTTGTAGATCACCAGATAATATTTGTGACCGTTGTTGTTCCGTCTGTAACAACTGTTGTCTTGTTATCAATGTCTTTCTAATTTTCTTTACAATAATTCTTTTTGTACCATCTGCATCAACGACAACCTCAGTAGTAGTTTCATCAGGCTCTACCATCACGGTTTCGAATGATTGTGGCAAGCTATGTATAATATTAAGCTGAGAGTCTTTGTGTAAATTATCATCTTTGTATGTAGCATCTACTAGCAGTGATTGCTCATCAACTTTCTGGTTTCTGATAACAGGACGACTTGCAATTTCTATTGTTTCATGTCCATCTGATATTATTTGTCTCACTTGAATATTTTCTAAAATTTCTTTATCATGAGATATTGGTTCACTAGTTTGTATTTCAACTTCTTGAGGAGGTGCACAAGTTATTGAAATATCGTGGGTAGTTTTGATCTCAGGCTGGCATATTACAGATTTATCAGCTACAGAAGGTGCTTCAGACAATAAACTTTTACCAGTTTGAGTTTCAACTGTAATTGGTTGTTCTTCTCTAATGACTGGCGACCCGATGTCTTTTACATCAATCTCCACTGCACTTGGTTGACTTTCAGTGGACACGTTTTCAACGCTTGTTTTCTGTAAAACTAAATCTTTCTTTACAAATTCATTATCCCTTGGGCTTACGATTTCTTCAGGCATGGATGTAGAATCAATAGTTCTATCAGTTTGTGAAATATCATCTTCAGCCACTTCAGGTACAGTCCTTATATGTAACAGTATATTTCTCAATCTTTCTATTTCTATAATGACTAGATTTTTTGTTTCCACCAAAGTTTTTCGTGTCTTATTTAATTTTTCCAAAATCGATTGACTAGATTCATCACGAGTTATCACAGCAATAGACTTTAAAGTTATTTCATACTCTTCGTATTCTCGTATGTACCGCTCGTATATTTCTATATACTTAATGATGTCTTCTTCAGTCAGAACATCTGTTTGTTTTACTGATTCCTTGAGGTCACCATTAATTGTGTCAAGCCAGTGATCAAGTTTATTTATTATGTCGTTTTGTTCTTCAATTTCCTGGGCTTGTTTAGCCAGTTCTTTTTTGGCGTCCTGGAAATACACAAAACAATGCAACAATAAGTGAGGGTTAAACATTGTAAGTCTTGTAATGCAAAAAATATTATTAAAAAAAAATTCATCAAAATAATAATGTCAAAAATAACAAAAAAAGCTTGTTACCTTTCTTACCTGGATGGTGATTAAGCCCTGACGAGCCTGCATGAGTAGCCTGGATATTCTGCCCTTCATAACCACTACCTCCTTCAACAGCCCTTGAACCTCCGTCTCCTGTCGATGCTCCATGATCCTGTGTTCAACGAGATTCGCCGCTTCCTCACACTTGACTAGTACATCTATTCCCTCCTGAAATTACAAAAGTAGGTACATAGGTTATAATTCTGTATTGATATTCCAACCTATTTTAAATTTAGTTAAAGTACGCCACAAATACATTACTGTTTTTAATAGTTTCTATAAACTTAAAAAGTAATAATAGGTCATTGATGTAAAAGTTTAATTTACTATGGAAAAGATAATTAATTATCATAGGAATAATTTATCTGTAGTTTGTAATAGTGATAAACTACAATTGCTACAAAATAATATCCTAATAGACTTATTGTAAATAATAGTTAGAGTCAACATGAATTAAATTATAGTTTATACGTAATATTTAGTTGTATTTATTTTGAACATTTCAATATAATAAGGCGTTAAAATTATCGTTGCTTATTTTATTCTTCAAATATTACTCATTTAGGATCAATATACGTATATGACATTACTTAGAAAATAATGATGCAGTCGTTACACGTGACTTAAAACATAGAGATGATTATTATGCTTTGTTTAAGTATGACATCATTATCTTATTAGTCATGTTCTTTATAAATTTAAATAACTTTATAGAGCATTTATAACGATAAGTGATAAAGGGATAAATTATTTATTACAACACATGTTTATAAAATAATGAGACCATTAATTATATTATTATTTATTTATATTATTTTATATGTTATTATTTATATAGACTGTACAGATTTGGGTGAAATTTAGTTCTTTGATAGAAAATAGTCTGGTACAGTACTACTTTCCATCCCGGAAAAAAATCACAGTTCTCGTGGAATAATTATTGATGTCTTCAAACTCGATATAATAATAAAAAATATTTAATTCATTATTTATTTTTAAATATAGAATGAAAAAATATCCACGAACAGTTTTTGAGCTCAGTTTGGGGCATTTGGACATAAGTACATATGTATATTATCGTTTTATTTTTAATAATCCTTACAATCTCCAAAAGTCCTTAAAACATTGCTAGAAAATTTTCCTTCACAAAACACACACTGGGTATCATCTATAAGGAAGAAATACTTGCAATAAATAATGTTTACAATATACGGAATATATCACCTACTACTAACTAAGATCTACACCAATCAAGAATTCATTCAATTGAATCTTTAATCGTGGTTTTTCTTATTGCATTGACTTTCACAATCTTTTGCCTGGTATAGAATGAATATCTTTTACCATATATTACATATTTCACTAAACTTTGCTTTAGTAATACTTAACTTACACAGTACATCAGTGATAACTTTGATTTTATTTATTTAAACTTTATTATACCGAGAAAAAAGTGGTACAAAAAGTGAGCATTGTTTGCCAGTCAACCTTTATTCTAAAGCAGATATCAGCGATGGTGGTATTGACATAAGAAAGATAAAATAACGATATATTATTATGTTAAAAATAATAAGAATAATAATAATTCATATTGCCATCATGTGTCTCGTCTCCTCTTTAGTCGACTAATTACTTAACAAAAAGCGAAAAGTATATAGCATTTTGCTAACTTTAACTGTGTACAATATATTTATCATGATGTTATGTACACATCGCTATATCTAATAGATGTGTGGCGCTGATTTTCAAGTCTCTGAAATTCCATACGTAAATATGGGAAATTAATATTGTTATCGCAGTAATTATATGTATGATTGTGACGAACTATATCCTTTTTTTTTATAAATCTTGCATACTTTTTACTAACGAAGTTCATATTTCACAAGGATATGTGTTTGCTAATATTTAAAATTAAATAAATCTTTTAATTACGTTATAAACTCATAGTCCCATAAAAGGGTTCCGTCTCGTGGGTGTCACGGAAAACGTACCCAGACCGAGAACAGAAATTTAAAAACATCATTCAACTTTCTGCTCCACTTGTAATGAAACCCAAGCAATTTCTTAGTGCACTTTGAAATTCGACAGGAATTTATGATTTTGATAATAATTTGACGGAAAGTATATATAATAATTTGAATGTTTCGAATATTCGAATCACATTTTTTAAATGCACAACCCGTTAAACAAAAAGATGAAACTCATTTAACAAACACAGGGGAAAATTAAAGTAAATTTTAAAATCAATAATAAACCGAAATAATTAAATTAAGTTCTTAATGAATCGGACCGAAAAGGTACAAGTAATAAAATTATTACTAAACATTTTTATCGTCAACCCTTGTATTAATTACATATATTTATTTACCTTATTATGTTGCTTTCAAATCCGTTATTTAATCTCACATCACATTTCACTTGGACTCCATTGATATTAACATCACCAAAATACAATAATATTAATTTATCAAATAGGCTACACTTATGTATACATGTATGTTTCGCTACAATTTAATATCACACACTTACCTATAAAAATAATTTGTTAGAAATACAAAATTTATCAATAATCGACTTTATTGATAAATTTTTCGGAATCGATATTTAGTTCGTAATCGTCGGATAAATTCGTCAGCACGCTACGTTCATAGGTTCGCGAACTACTGCCCTACTGAGCGATGCCAAACACAACCCCAGTGTATTATTAACGTACAATGTCGTAACTCGTGAGTTTAGGTCCGATGACATCATTATTAGTATAAAAAAATATATGCACACTTAATCCCACTGCCAAGGCTTGTCGCAATTAAAGGGAATATTTGTTTCCGGTTTACAAACTAAAACTTAAAATAGAAAATGACGCAATGTAATATAAATGGTAAAACACCTTTAATTTCATATAAACAAATGTTCTGAAGGACATAGAAACGAAAACAAACGAGGATGTCATGCCGTTACAGCACCAATACATTTAGCACGAACTCGAGACCAGAAACGCATATACATAGATTTAACGTTTTTATATTAAGCGATGATCTATGCTTACCCATTGGAATCATTGACTGTTAATATTGTAGGTATAAAAACTGTATGTATATTTGCTATGTATATAACATCAATTATGGATTCTAGTTTTGTTTACGTAGATACTTTGGATAATGTACACAGTGAAATGAATTATTATATATGAGCTGCAGGAGGAAAAAACTCTACTAAGTTCTAAGTTAGCATACAACACATTGAAAAAGGGTTTTATGTCCGTAATAACTTATATTATGACTTATACTGATGACCAGCCGTTTCTTTGGCGATATACAATCGATTAATAATACAATTTATTGACTACTATATCCGTGTCTGGAAATTAAAGCATCATGTGAATCCGAACTCAAATCATGGTCTGAGAATAGGAACAGCTGGATACTGATCGTGTTAGAAAGCTAAACACATTTATGTTCTATTTAAAAACAAGGAGCTACATCATCTTTTCGAAGTAGGACATTTTACAAGGGCATCGCATTCTGAGGAATTACATCAGGTACTAAAAATAGACGGAATATTTACAATGGAACTCACCAGTAATCCATTCTCCATAGCTTCTAGGCTCTCGTTCGGAAGATCTGAGAGATTCGCTTGAACAATCCTTATCTCCTCGAGTAGTGTTTCAATATCGTTAGATAAATCATCCTGAGAACACATTTCTTTATTAGCCACACGCTACGTCGTTTCATAGCGACGTGGAACTGCGTGATACGAAAATAGCCTCACATAGATTTAATTTGACATACAAACATCGACATCGGCAACCAATATATATTGTTTGTCTTAAAGCCAATTCATTTATAACTTGCCAATGAAAATATTTTATAACAACGGCCTAAATGAGTTTAGTTAACGGAATCAAGTTTATATTCGTTCAAAGGATGCCTCTTATAATAAAGTTAACATCTACGAATATTGACAAATTGACTTCTATTAATAACTCGACGATTATTCGATTTAGCTTCGAGGCCTCTTAGTCTTTGTAACATCTATTTCGCAGTCTCTGAATTCCACGTCGCCTGAGTCATTCAAGGAATAGTCCAATTTAGCATTCCAAATGCGTGGACTGTTGGCCGAAGTTATAAGCAAATTTTAAATGTGAAAGACATTAATTGTATTTTTTTTTTGTAATGACTAATTTGCGCTTATAATTTCGGCCGTAAGTTAGCAACACAATAAACAACAACGAAAAAACGCATACACATCCACTAGATTATGTTGGCATGACATGCGAGTGGAGAGAAGACGGGCATAGGTCATGGTCAGTCTGTTACACGTTAATGAGCTATCTAAAGGGACTCTATACAAACACATATTCCGTATCAAGATACAGTTATATCCAGAGGGCGGCACGTAAGCGTGAGAGAAGCATAACAATATGCACATGTATTGTGTTTTATTTCATCATTATTATATTTTAACACAATCCATTCGAAAACCAATCATATTTAATAAAGTTCGTTTTAATTAATTTATGTTTATTTTAAGGTTTTATGGATTAAAAAGAGCCTTACGACTAACCGAGTGAAATTAATCGCGTGATTGCGTGCTTGCAATTATTTCTAATAAAATGGTTAATCCTCTTTGACTGCTCATTTGATACGGAATACTAAAATAAATATCTTCACGCTAGTTTAACATTACAGGATTCAATAACAGTTATCATTTTTTTGTCATTCAAGAATAACTTTTATAATTTGAAGTTCTCTGTTCTTCTTCTTAAAGGTTTCTACAACAGGATGCAAAATACAATCAGACTCAACAAGAAAAGTACACGACTGACCTGAGAAAATAATATAATGTAGCAGACATAATGTCAACCATTTTCTTCTTTGGTCATTAATTCAAGCCCATTTAAAGCATCTAAAAACTCCAATTAAAGCGTCAATAATGTCGTTCGTCTTGTAGCAGTCAAGTTTTGGCATTTAAATTAAAATAAAAGTAAGGGTAAAAAAACTAGATGCAAAAAATGTTTTAAATAAAACAAGAATTGCACAAATATTTATTTTATTACAACAAAATTATATTCAGATTTAAGGTTAGCTTTTTCTGTTTCGGATGACTAGACATGACTAGATTTTTGACACGGTATACAAACACTACACAAACTAATATAAAATGCGTAAACACTAATGCTGAGGTTTGTGCTTGCCATCAAATGGCAACTACAAGACGATCGGCAAATTTGGCAGACGACAACTTACTATACACATATTTGTAATAAGTGAAATTAAAAATTTTGTGAAAATATCATGCCAAACATAAAATATAAATTGTAAAATTGTACGATACGACGGTAGCACAGTCACCTTGGCTGTCGACCTGGTTCCATCTTCTGCTGGCGGCTCCTGTGTGGGGTGGGGTAGGGTGACTGGTTCAGAGGGTGGGGCGGTTAGTATATCCTCTTCGATGTCAGTACCTAACCGGGGCGTATCTTCGGTTAAAATACCCGTTATGGAATCTGTTGGCGTGTCTAAGCTTAAGTAGGAGCTTTGATCTTTCCAGCTGCAAATTCCGCCGGGCAAGTCCATAGAAATATAATTAGAGTCGAAAGGAGAATCGCAAGGTCCCCTAGGCGCGTTTTCATCAGTATCGGAAGAATGACCGGAACCACCGCTTGGATCCTTATCTTTATCATTTCCGTCTTTAATTTCAATGGTAGTGTTAGTAATGTTCGGAGTTTTTGATTTGCTGGCCAAATGAAGGAAATATTGACATTCTGCATCATGGTATAAATACTTTTCAGGCCAAAATGAAGTGTCTTTAAAAATATTTTCCTCAACAGCTACAACATTATGTGTCGGATCGTTTATTTTAGTGTTAGTTTCAGGCTTTATTTCAGGGAAACTTTCTATTTCGTTGGTAATAGATGTAGCTTCTAACAAATTATTTAATTTATATCTTTTTTCAATTAATTTTTTTTCTGCATCGTCCGCTATATACTTTTCTGTCCAAAAATTTTCAGCTTTTAAGTTAGAACGAATGTTAGTAGGAGCAGTGTTAGAATGATGAGAATCAAGGGTATAATTTTGTAAACAGAGTGTTTCAAGTGTTGGAATTGTTGTTTCTGTAGGCGCCACAATCAAATTGGATACATTTTTATCTTTTTCGTGTGTACTTTCACATGGTTTGGGATCGATTACGTTTATATTAATATTTTCATTATCGTTAATAGATATTTTTTCGTCCTTTTGTTCTGGAACTAAGTCAGATTTCATTTCCATGAGAAGATCTTCAGGTTCAGGAGATGCAAATGAAGGTGTAATACTATCTAAAACTTCATCATGGTGTTCGTCAATAGAAGCATTTATATCTATCAATTCAATGGGTATATCATCACTCATAGCAGAATTATCATTTTCAGGCAATAACATTTCTTCAATTTCTCTTTGTAGGTCCGCCATTTTATTTTCAAGGGATTGTTCATCTGTTATTTTATCCTCGAAAAATTGCTGTTGCTCAAGTGACATAACTTCTTCGTTTAAAAATTCTTCCACGGTAATTTTCTCATCTATTTTGGATTTACTTGAATGCAAAATGGATACCGAATTGTCATTTATATTATGACATTGGTTGACTTCAGTGGTATCACCCTTAGTTTCGATTTCAGAAGACTGCTTTACTTCCACCGAAATGATTTCCGATAAATTGGATAAATCGTCAATTACATTAGGATCTACTTTCCAATATTGAGCTTCTGAATAGAATCTATCTTTAACAGGAGTTTGCAGTGATTCAGGTGTTGATATTGGGGTATCAATACATTTTATTGATCTGATCTCTTCTGTATTTTCAAATACATCCTGTTCGGATGAAATAGCCTCTGCAGGAGAAGATGCATCTGTAGTGTCAATTTGGGGGACTATTTTTTTTTCCTTTTTCTTTTTTTTGCTTTTTTTCTTATTATCGGTCTGCATCACTTCTGCCTCAATATGCTCTGTGACGTCCTTAATTATTTCAGGTTCAAGTTCTTGTGATTGTTCGATTTTAGAAGTTTCTTTTGATTTTGAAGATCGCTTCCTTTTATCTTTCTTTAAAGGTGTTTTTTCTTCGTCAGACGTACTTTGTGTGACTTGTGTTACCTTAGGGGTAATAACTTTTTCTTTAGATTTTGTAGCGCGACTTTTTCGGGCCATTTTAATTGTTTGTGTTTCTTCATCTGAAGGACTACTATTTATAAATTCCGCATCATCTGGTTTTAATGCATCTATGAGAACATCGAATCTATTTTCTGATCTATCTCGAATATCACCTTTATGAGGTAATTTTGAGACTGAAACAGATCGATTATCTCTGGACCTAGACCTCGACCTTCTACTTTTTTCAACAGTTATAAAACCTTCTGAATCCATTTCAACTGCCGGTTTATGATGTTCACTATCTGAAACATCTACTAAAATAACTGGCGGTTTTGTTTGAATTTGAATGTGCTCTGTATGGTGTTCTTCCAATTTATTTGTTCTATCTGGTGAAGGTCTATTGCTTGCTACAATTTTAGCCCATGAATGATGCTGTTCACCGCCTTCAGTTGAATTATCCTCTAGAGTAGTTGTTGATAATTCGTTGTTAATTTCATCTGTTTGATCTTGACTTGCTTGCTTTTCTTTCATATTCTCAAATAACGTTAGCATAATGCTTAGGCCTTCAGCCACAACTTCTGCATATGATTTGCCTTCTTCTGTGTTTTTAACCCAAATATTACCAGTTTCTGAAACGGTCGTATTAGTTTCATCACTTGATTTTATCGCATCGATTTCAGGATTTTCATTAAGGTCTTTCTTATCTTCCTTCTTTTTCTTTCTCTTATTTCTTTTAGATTTTGACTCAACTAGTTCATCTACAATGCGCTCATCATTTTTAGACTCTGTACTGATACACTCATCTTTCGTAGTTTCTATTTGGGGTATATCTATTTCTGATGTAGACAGATTTTCAACCATAATGTCTTGTACATTTTTTATATCTTGTGTGCTTTGAATAAGTTCAACATTAATTACAGAATGCTTAGTGGCTATGTCTGTGAGCTGGGTGTCACACTTGTTGCTCTCAACAACTTGATACATATAAGAGGGTGTGAATTCTGGTGCATCAGCTGATAATTTCGAATATAATACAGTGTTTGTGAAAGAAGGTTTGAATTCAGGAATGGAATCTATTTCGGGAAGAAGATCATGCAAACTATGTATAGGAGACTTTTCAGATCGTGTAAGGGTTATTTCGGATTCAGGAAGTTCAGTTGTAATTGAAATAATATTTTGCGAATTATTTGGTTCCTCATAAAGTAAAGAAGATTGTTCCGTACTTGTGTGGTCACTAGGAGGTTCAGGCGTATCGAATATTTCGGAAACGTTTGTTTTTGACTCAATTTTAGACAACGATACCGAGATATGTCCCTGCTCTTGCGGATTTTCCAAAACAGCCCGGCATTCGTCGCGAAAATCAGTTTGGATTATGTGTTCTGGTGATGATGCTGGCTGTCCAATTTGCATATTAGCATTTCCAGTAAATCCAATGTTTTCAGTGAAATCTAAATCAGCTTGAACTGCAGTAATTGCTTCTTTTGAAACATCTAATTCCTCTTTTTCTGTTTTCTGTACATCAATTTCAACCGGAGTTGCAATACTTTCTGCGGTGTTACCTATTAATTTTATAGCATCGTCTACAAACTCAAATGTACCACATTCATTTAAGTTCATCATTCTGTCAACAATTTCGACGTTTTCTGACAATTCTAAACAAATGTCTTCAAATGCTTCGGGGATAGAAATTAAGTTATCAATAATTTCGTACTCCTTCATATCATCATCAGATATTTGTTCCACATCAGTATTGAACTCTTTGCTGTCTTCAATTTTATCTTCTACATCTTTAAAGTCGCCAAAAACTATAGGTACGAATGATAACTCACTATCATTTACTATTAGAGAGCCCATATCTACATTTGGTTCATTTTCAGAATGTTCTATGGGTATTTTGTTATTAAAGGGCTCTTTTTCTTCAGTTGATAAATTTTCCGTATCAGTCACTTCTTCAACACTCTGTTCATCAAGATCTAAAATATTAGAATCAGTGACAATATATTTTGTGTTTTCTATAACTTCATTCTGTTCTGTGACAGTTTCTGATGTGCCAAGTTGAATAAATTGACTATTAATACGATTTGTACCTAGGTTACAAGTCATTTCTGAAATGTTTGGCTTAATCAATACATTAGAATCAATCACCTCTTTATTCAAAGTTTTATCACATACTACTGTCCCAGAAGCGCTCCTATCATTCACTAAATCAGTAGCCTTTCTATCACTTTTTTTGATACTTAATGTTTCGAAATCTGCGTCTTCAACAGTTTTGATCAATTCTGTCTTCGAATCCTTTGATAAACTACTAGTTAAAATACCAGCAAGAATTTGTTCAGCATCTTTTATTTCATGATAGCTGATACGTGGAGCTACAAGATTAGCGGTAATTATTGGTTTTTCGACATTAGATTCCGGATCAGCTTTAGTATCAAGATTTTTATTTTTGGATTCATCAAAATTTAAAATATTTATTAAAGTCTTATTCTTATTACTTAAATTGAAATCATTAATTTTATCCTTCCTGTCCTTTAAACCAGGTTCTTCGTCATTATTGTATTTTATATCAGATAAAGAGGCCAATAAGTATTCAGCGTCACGTAATTCCTGATAATTAAAATGACTCGCTTGAATTAAGCTTGCAAATTCTAATTTACATTCATTAGGCAATGAGACGTAAATTTGCTTGTGAATTTTTATAACGTCTTCTGTGATTGGTGCGTGTTCAGCGACCGGTACATTATCCGCAACAATAAATTCATTTTCTTCGCTGTCATTTTCCTTTATTGCCACTTTGCCAGAAGGCAATCTCGTAATATGCTCTTCCGTTATTGTATTGAAGCAAGCTAACAAAGATTCAGCGTCCTTAATGTTCTGATAATTTTGTCTAGGTTCTTCAAAACCTAAAATCGGTTGATCAGGGCTCACACTTAAAGATTCAGTCAATTCAATATTCTTCAATATAGTATCTACTGTATCACTGAATTGTAATGGATTCTTTTCTTTATTGTCAAAACATTCAGCATCTTTAGAAATATTTTCTATTATTCCCTCAACAGCAGGTGTAGGCTCTTTACTCTTATCTATAGACCTAGTTTTAACAGACCCTAATAAAATTTCAGCATCTTTAATTAAGTGATAGTGACTAGGCTCTTCAAAATAAACTTGTGATAAGGCTTGACTGACCCTACCAGGTTCACAATATTCAGCCTCATTCATTTTTAATCCTGTATCGACTGTATCGCTACTGTTCGAAATAGGCTGTAAACATTCATTATTCGATTTTATGTCAGAGATCATATTTTCAGAATGTACCAAATTACTGTCACTACATTGTGATATATCTTCAGATAGTAAATGACTATCCATCGCTTGTTTATTTTCAGGTTTATTTATTTCTGCGTTAAAATTGTTTGGTTCTGTATTTATGACTATTTCTAAGTAAGTAATAGGAACATGGTCTATAGAACTTTGTCTAAGATCATTTCTTGATGAAGCTTCATCAGTAATTGTGTGATGGGATGATGTCAAAATAGATACAGCTTGAGATATTCCAGTATTTTCTTGCTCAATTGTATCGATCTTATTATCAAGTTGAGACGTATTCGGCATTTCTGATACATGGGATGTAATTGAAGCTAGGATTTTTTCTGCATCAATTAATTCGTGATAGGGAAGCAAACTTTTCTCTGATTTGATATTATATAAACACAATTTATCATCTGTGTCACAATCTTTAGAACAAACGTTCGTAGTATTATTAGGCATCTCAAGTAAAATGTCATTAAAGGTTTGAGATGTAATTGTGTCTACCTGTTTGGATTTTACAGGTTCTCTTTCATTAATAATATGCTGTGTTTGTGTACACATTGTTTCTATTAGTTTTGGTTGTGAAGGTTCTCGATCTTCATAAGGTTGTATTTCAATAATCATTTCAGGTGGGCCAACGCATGTTTCGGTATTTTCCAACTTGTCAGTCACTTCTTTTTTCAAAATATCCTCAGTTTCAGCAGCATGTTTTTGTTCTTCAATAATCTCCTCAACTTCATTTTTAGATGATTCTGGTCCCTCGGATTCCAAAATATATTTTCTCTTTTCGTCAAATATCTTTCTTTGAGTCTCAAGTATTTCCGTTTGTTCCGATTTTGTATATTCTTTTAAATTTTGGCCAAGATTTTCAGTTTTACAAAAAGATGATTCATTTACAGCCTCTTCCTGTTTTACAAAAGAAGAAGTCTTCAGTCGTTCACTTGTAATAAATTTATAATAATCGTAATCTAACTGCTGTAAGTTTAAATTTGCTGAATAAATTTTGAATTCGTCCTCAAGCTCCTTGTATGGAATTGATATTGGCTTCTCGATAGGTGCTCGTTTACGTTCCTGAACAGAACCGAATATAGCTTGTTCTAAAATGTCTTCAACATATTTATCTTTGTTTCTATCACATTCAATAATACTCATAGTATTTTCATATGTAATCCGTGGATCTTGTTGTGAGTCAGTTTCTTGTTCTGATTCAGTTTCTTGTTGTATTCGTTCTAACTTATCATCTTTTACATCACTTTTAATTTTTGATACTTCTCGTATCGTATCAGATGGAGAGCCAAAATTGCTGAACATATTTTCTAGGATTGGGGTTACATTTGAACTATTTGTAGTATCCACTACTGAAATTCTATTTTCTGACCGTGGTTGAAGTTCTTCAGCACAAATATCAAATTCTTGCTCACAGCCTTTATTATCTGCTTTCATTTCAATTTTCACTGTTTCTTTTTCGGACGTACCAGTTTCTTCTAAGGAATTACTTTTGCTTCGAAATACTTTAACTGTTCTTATAGCAGGCAATTTTTTTTCTTCATGTGTTATTAAATAAATAGTTCTAGTTTCAATATCAGTATGTATTGGTTGATCTGCAGTGATTTCTTCAACAGAAGGTATATTATCTTTAAATGGTTCAGTGGCAAAAAATTTGTTATTATTATTTTGTTCCGAAGATGGAAACGTTACGTCACAAAAGTCTGGTTCTTTAATAATCGATTTGGCGAAATCTGCAATGCATTGAGCTTTTTCTGTAATAACATCGGTATTTTCTAGCGTTTTATATTTACTTTCTTCTTGAATTAAATTTAATGTTTCATCAAGAATTGTTACTTCGGTAGCAATCTGTCCTGAACCAATTAATGCTTCATCTAAACCAGGTCTATCAATAGTCTCAAGAGTTGACTCAGGTATTCCTTCCTCTTCTGCCATTAGAGTATTCCAATCCATTGTGATCAGATTTTGGCCAACATCAACTTCTTCTTTAATTATTGAAACAGGATCATCCCTTTCAATTAGGTTATCAGTCAAATCTATTAATTGGTCTGATACTTTTGTCAAATTCAGAGCAGGTTCTAGTACTTGGTCATTAACTATGGTGAAGTCTTTCATAGGCTTAGTCATTTCATCACTCTCAATCTTCTTTTTACTCTTTTTAGATTTCTTTTTTATTTTCAAGTTAATGTTTTCAGATTCAACATCTGCAATATTCATTTGATCTCCGGATAAATATCCGACGGTTTCCACTGATGTTTCCTCTGGAACCTCATTAATATCCTCACGCTCCAATTTCTTTTGCTTTCGTTTTTTCTTATTTTCTTTACCTTCATTTACAGTTTTAGCTTCTATTAATATATTGCTTTCGCATTCTGTAGCAGGAGGTTTGACATTGTCATCTGCAACTACATCTTGTAATACATCAGTGTCCACCCCCGATTGACAAGTTAAAGTTGATTCAATGAGTGTAATATTTTTTTCGATACTTGGAATCTTATTAGAATCCGGAATAATATGCTCGAGAATTTTTTCATGTTTCTTTTTCTTTTTCTTCTTATTTTTTGGTATAATTGTAGACTCATCTTCAGTATGTTGTTCTTTGATTTGAAGATATTCATCAAGGACATTCTCGGACTCGATGAATTCTTTTGACACAACAACGTCTTTACTAGGGGATTGTGAGAAGTCAGAAACTGATTTTCTGTCGTCAGTATCCAAGATATTTTCATGTTCTCTTTCTGTATCATCTAATGATTTCTTTAAGGATTCCTTGATATTTTCATCTTGTGAGAAAGTCAATGTATTAGTTGCACATTTTTTCTCCTGTTCTGTTAAGCACGTTCCTATTTGTGAAAAGTCAATGTCTGCAGATATTTCAGTCATATAGTCTAAAATATTTTCATTTACACTGGTTTCATAATTACATGACATTAATACTTTCGTTTCATCTGGTGATAATTCACCCTTTTTTTCATGTTGCTTTGATGATATCCCTTGTTCAACTTGCTTCTCTTCTGTTAAATAAGATTCCGTGACAAGTATAGTATTATCCACTTTCTTTGGTACATTGTCTTGTTTTAACTCCTTTTGAATTTTCTTCTTTTTATGTTTATTTGGAAGTTCTTTTCCTAAAGTGTTCGTTTCCGTTTGTTGAATGTTATCTATATCAACAGTTTCCGCAACCCGATCTTTACTATTATCACGAGTATCTTTAACTTTTCTTTTCTTATGTTTATCAGATTCCTCTATTTCTTTTAGAGCCTTTTCAATTTCATCTTCACTCTCCACTTTCGTTTTTTTTACTTTGTGTTTCTTTTTACTTTTTTTCTGCTCAACCACTGTGATATGTTCTAATGGCACTTCCTCTTTTAAAGTTGTTTCAGCTACTGTCTCAATAACTGTTGCACTATGTTGTATTTTTTTCGACAACTCAGTATTTTTATTTATTCGAGGAGTAATTGAGACAAATGTGGTATCTTCTGTTTGAGTAGGCTCTGTCTCATCAAAATCTTGAACCTCGATAACTCTTTTCGGTGCTTTCTTTTTCTTCAATGTTTGTACATCCTGTACTCGCGTAGGACGCTTTTCGGGTGCTCGTCTCTGCCGCGGCATATCTCTAGATCGGCTACGTTGTAAGGGACGTTCTAGTTTATCGATTCTTTCAGATTTAAACACAGAAGAATCTCTCGAATGAGTTTTAGTTTCATACTGCACTGGCAGTGACTTTTCCACTTCTACTACTATTTCCTTAACCATTTCTACTTGCGCCACCTGAGCCTTCGGTAAGGAAGTAATATTTTGTGACTTTGCCTGCTTACGTAAACCAAGCGCCAAAATCTCTGCATAAGACATTTCTTGGGAGCGGCAGCGCGAGGATGGGCTCACAGATCTATCATGTCCTTCGGAAGAGCCTTGATCTACCTCAGGCGCCTGGGTTGGATTGATAGGCGTCTGAGTACGGTAAGCAGACTCCATAGGGACCGATTCCAACTCGTTTAATTTGTGTACAACTTCAATGTCTGTTTCATTCTCAAAGTCTATCGGCATCGAAGGTCTACACTCGGGTGCATCCCGACGAACATCACATACATCAGATTCACCGGTAAACACAGCACTTTCACTATACACGGTTTCACTGAATACCGACGCATCACCCGACTCTATCACATCATCTATTCGAACACTAGGTGCTACTACACTTTCTATTATGTCTTCATCGGGTGAATCATCTCTATTTCTAGGTTCTAGCGTTCTTTGCATAAATCGCTGAGCGCTGGGCTGCCTGGAGCCTGCCGCAGAATTGGAGCGGGAGCAACCCTTGACAATCTCGGCATAGGTGGTTCCCCCAAAGACCCAGGCGGGACTTCGCCCACGGGCGGGGAGTTTGTGGGGCACGGAGAGCGCGGAGGGACCGCGCGCGCGGCGTTCAGGCGAGCGAGCGCGGTGCGCGCGCGCGGCGTTGGCCTGCGACACTAGCATGGCCAGCGTAGCAGCCGCTTCCTCCTCGCCCGGCGCGTAGTACGGGTCGAGCTCGAACACGGCCCGCGTCAGCTCTTCGATTCGCCGGGAGACCTCCTGATACGCAAGTACGGACATCATTTACGAGGGTGTTCGCTGCTAGAGCGAGCGATGGAAGCTGAGGTTCATGAAAGGAAACGACGGTGGCTGCGATCTCGATCGTTTATTGTAATTTTAGCGATTAAAAATATAATAATAGTGATTCGGG
>DWJN01000229.1:0-27776 GCA_018248895.1 Carystus phorcus
CCAGGACCCTTCGAACGGCGGTCCGGCGTGTTGACCATTACGCCATGCGGGTCGTATAATAAAGAGAGGAGCTTTGTTTCAAAATAAATAAAGATATTGGTCAGCTACAACTTACGAAAAAGATGAAAATTTAATTGAAACGAGATATTATGATAAACAAAATAATAACAATAAGAGTGTGATTTTAGTACTGTTTTAGTTTAATTTTATTTTGCACGAAGATTCCAGAATCGTTGCAGAATTGTTGATCTACTTAATGAGTATAGTTGCAATTTTCTTATCTTTAAGCATACTACGGAAAAAACGTATTCACTCACCTAGTACTGTCAGAAGAACATTATCCAAGAAGAAAGTAAAATAAACCAGAGCGAAGGCCAAGATTCCACTGGATTGGGAACTTCCCTGCGTCATGGTGAATTGTTGACTGTAACTCGAGTACAGAAGCACTTCAGAACTCGTCTAAACCCCTCTGAAGCGGACCTCAAAGTGTCGCCTGTAGCCTCTAGATAACGACACCAATTCATTTTCAATCAGTGCTCGCCAGAGCGTGTGCGCTTCTCCTAATACAATTTTCTGCTACGCATCTCTTTGTACGCTACGAACGTATTTCATCGCTTTTAACCAAGTATCTTTTATTTGAATTCACATTGAATTTTACTTTGAAATGGTAAGGAATTTCTATCATTCGATGGTCAAAGACACTTCGACGCTTGACGTATTTTATATCAGAATTTGTACATTTAAACTTAAAATTTCGATCAATGCTCGCATTATTATAAATAACCAAATTTTCTGTATTACAAATAACAAGGACTTGACTACTCGTGTGGTATAATGGTCACCATGCCGGGCTGCTATTTTAAGTGCCTTGGTTTCAATTCCCAGCGAGGGAGAAATTTAAATGTGTTTAAATTTCTTTTCTCAGTTTGGGCGTGTTCCCGTTTTTGTATGTTGTGACTTTCACGCCACAAGGTATCCTAGCGTGAGGTTACTAGCTAATACTAAAACTATAGCTGAGAACAAATATTAATCAGTTACTTCTAATTGACCTGATTATTTCCGATGATTTTCAAACAGAGATTTTCTTCTCGGTTCTTAAGCTAGTTTTTACTACCACGTTTACGAAATGTAGCCAAGTAAATGCAGTGTGTGGTGAATATAGGTGGGTAATTGCATGGAATTGTGTTATGGGATGTTAAATCAGTGCAGTGGCGGACTAACCCTGTCAGAGGCCCGAGACGGCATAGTTGAATGAGGCTCTTCGTGTAAAAAGTTTTTTTATTTATTTCACATTTGTATAAGGGGCTCCCAACCCCAGACTTCCTCTTAAGTGGGTACTAAGTATGTTTTCAAAGACTTATTTACGATTCGATCAAGGGAACTTTCATACATTTGGAGGCCTCCGAGGACCAGAGGCCCGGGGCGGACCGCCCCCTCTGTTACTTTATACTACATTTAGGTTGAATACAAATCTCTTCAATGATTCTTAATAAAGTGTTACGTTTTAAGGATCGTCTTGGAGTGTAAGAGATTTCATTTTACTTGTATTCAAGTTTATCCTTCTGCACGATCTGTATCTCTTGAACGGACGAAGCAATGGCGGAAGCTCCTTACTGTTAAAGATCGCTGGACTGCAAACCAGATAAATCCGTTGCTCATGAATGTAAGGTTTTCTATCATCTGGCTCGCTACCTTCTAAAACTATTGTGTTATGTTTTTGTAATTTAGTAGCATTATTGGAGAGCTAGCTTACGTATAATATTCGCATTATTGGCAAACTAGATATAATTCGGTGTTCCCGGTTACCTACGACGTGGGAGTCTTTAAGAGGAGAGTGAATAGGCTTTTACTACGTCAATGCGTCCACCGTCTTAGACTTTCATACCACTTACCATCACGTGGGGTTGACGTCAAGCATTAACGTATACGAAATTTAAAAATATGGTCCTTCGCTTCTTTTTGACCTAGAAACGCATTGGTGACTGCTTTGATGTTACTAATAATTGACTGATGTTCATTGGCAACGATAATTTTCCCAGAGTAGTTCGTCTGCTCATAAGTGGATTATTTATTTAACAAAATATAGGAAAGGTCTATAGGGTGGTTACGGGTCAAAAATAGAACCATTTTGGCGTGTTTGGCGCATATGGTACCAAGATGTTAGGCGATTGGTGAAGAAAGAAAAACATTGCATTCACAGGCATTATTTATTTATTTATCATAAGTGTATAACATCGACACATTGCCATTAAACATACCATATTGTTGTAATTTACAAATAAAATTTAGTTTCTATTTACAAAATTTGTAAGTACAATCTGTGTTCTTCTTCTATTATTAGATTTTTAAAAGCTTGCTCCTGAGCAATTGAGACATTACTATCATTTATGATTCAAACAAATGTAACGTCAGCAACACATTTCGAAATTCGGTGTAATTTACAATAGAGAGGTGTGTATTGAAGAAAAATTAATGAAATCTAAACTATACGAAGAGTATATTTTGGTATAATAAATAACTGAATTGTACCAATACAATGGGCTAGAAAATCTTAAGTAGACAATATCGATATACATAATATTTCGATTTGCGAAAAACTAAAATTATTATGAAATGAGTTCACTAGACAATTTGCGCACCAAATTTTGATAATTTATTATATTATTTTGCTTCAAAATATGTAAGTACCTATGACTT
Source organism: Carystus phorcus (assembly GCA_018248895.1). NCBI lineage: Eukaryota > Metazoa > Arthropoda > Insecta > Lepidoptera > Hesperiidae > Carystus > Carystus phorcus. The sequence goes on from DWJN01000229.1 coordinate 2,698, forward strand.
GATGTCTGTTTAAGAAGCAAAATGTAATTATAGAGTGAATGAATGTTGTTCAAAATGAATGTTTTCGAGAAACCATGCAAAAGTCAAATATTATTTAATTTCTTTAATATTTTAGTCCTATACGTTGCACGTTGGACAAAATGCGGTTTACTTTGTACTTTGTAAAAAAAAGAAAATTGTAATCACGCGGGCTTTATCATGAAAACATTTTAATTAAAATAAATTATACGAATATAGAAATAAAATAATATGTAAGAGCATTTATACATTGAATGCGTTGCTGACTGTATAATATCTACACCAAGATACAAATCAAGACTAGAATTCTCAAGCCCCTGTATAAAACATTACCTACAGTTAATTAGAGAAAAAGTGGACAGAGCAAGACATTATAACCGTTTTTTATCAAATAATAATCACTACTTACAAATAAGAAAAAAGTAATCTATGAAACTTATCAATATCTTAATAATCGTATATTTTTAAAGATCAGTCTAACATTCGATAAAAATTTACAACTTTAGTTACCTAGCAAATGTTGATAAGGCTGAGCCCTTTTTACAAGGGCTGGTTAAAATATGTTACTATGTAGTTGATTAAGCCATTTTCATTTGAACATAATAGTTAAATTTATACAGTTATCGACAAAAGTTATTACTTATTGAGTGGTATAAATAGTATTCGTTTATGATATAGTATTTTATGATTTTGATAATTTTATTACTATGTATAGTTTCTTTATAATTACTAGTTTTATGATACTTTTGACGATGACTGTACTCAATTATGCAATACTTTGACTCAACTATTTGTATCGTTTTGGTGTTAGATTTTATTATCTAATAGAATATCAATACCTTTAGAGAGTATAACACTCCAAATCGCATTTATTAGGACACATTCTTATACTAATAAATGTTTGCTGGTGCGTTGGTTACAATATAGTAAAAAATTGTGACTTTTGATTATTTTATATTATTCGTGAACTGGATTGCTATATAAACAATTATACTCTTGACAATACCCATAATACAATAATAATCGTAAATAGATATGAAGATCTATAAGAAAAAAATTGACTCTAGTCATTAAATTTGTACCAATATCAAGGAGCGTATTAAAAAATAGGAAAACGTATTTTAATTGGATAAAATCTTGAAATATACCAATTATACCGGGTGCATTACGCCCCGGTACATTTAGGGCATGCAACTTTTGACGTTGTATTTTAGGTACAGCCCTGGAGTTTTTTCACACAGGTGTATCATCACTACAGTGATATTGAAGGCGGCGCAAAACTCTGAACAGTTGGCAGCACTGGAGTTTAAGACAAACATAAAGTGAATTCCGTATTGAAATTTTCAGGATTGATATGAGGAGATTATAAAGTTATTCAGCACCGTCTTGTATAAAAAAGTAATGGTTTTTCAATTTAATTTCTATTCTTTTACATTGAAACTTATTAATTACAAAAAGCTTTACGTTACAATCATGTGAATTATGTAACAGATATTTGATCTAAATAAATTATATCAAAAAAAAAACGAATCAGAGAGCGCTGTTATATTTTATATATAACACAATGTCACAAGCTCTAGTAGCGCCAACTATTGACAAAGTTTTTCAGTTGCCTTCCCCATTTGTTAGCTGGTTTTGTTGGTGAACAGTCTAAAATGGACCTAATAATGTTAAAAGATATGCCGACTGTGATCTTCGGCAAATATTACGGTTTTTTTAAACGGTCATTAAATTTCGTTACCTCAAAAGCAAGTGCTTCTGAAGTATTTGATGCTTGAAGAAGATCCTCATTAACAATCAGCTTAGCTCTTTTGTATATTCTGTTTTACAAAATTTCAAGTAAAATGTGTTAGCAATCCAGTACTTAACATTGTAACATTCAGAATGTGACACCAACCGTTCATACACACAACAATCAATTAATATCTAATACGAATAACATCTATGTCATTATCTACAGTCACTAAATTGTAGTCTTAATTATTTGGTGTAAAGATCCGCCTTAACATTAATTCATCAATTAAAATACTAGCATCTTTGAAGTTTAACATATTCATAAATCTCTGTGTACGTTAGAAGGATTTTATTCGAATTTCGAATGTTGTTTGTGTTCACAGTGTCGACATTTTCGCGGGTTTTATTGATCGAGTAGAGTTGAGTAGTAGTTTTATTTATCGTGTAGCGTTACATCTGTGGCAAGTGCCGCAACACAACGGCTTTTGGCCTCGCAATCTCGTCTTAGTCGTGATGTATCTATTTAAATTACCTTACTTTAAATTGAAGTGCCTGTTAGTTGCAAGATATGAAAAAAATGCAAAGATGTTTTATGTCAAATTGTTTAAAAATATTAACTCGATAAGTTCATAGTTTGAAAAGTATTGTATGTGGAGTCACGTCGATTTTCCGTCCAATAAGTATTTTCTTTTGTGACACAAGAAATTGGATCTCAATATACACCGAACGGGTTAAAGTTTAACCGCTTATAGATTTAATAGGATATTTTTGGCTGAGTGCCTTTTATAAGATTAAAACGAAAATCTTATAAAACCTACACATCATACATACACGTACATCAAGCTGATTAGTTTTAAGCACAGCAAATAAAACAAGATATTTTGCTAGCTTTAACGTGATATTGTGAGTTATTCTTTGGAATAATAATTTAAGTAACATCTACATATGTATATTGATGTACACTTGTAGGTATGTAAGTTATAATTTTTATACATAATAAATTAACAATTAAATGGAGTAAATAAATGCCACAAATGCTGTAATTAATTTGAATATTAGACTTTGAAGTTTTTTAAATAGACCGAAGTTGCGTTATGTATTTTCTTGGCATAGAGTAAGAAAAGTGTGCATAAATAAATTTAAAAATAAAAAGATTTATTTTTTAATTCCCCGTTAGTGTTTATTTATCGAATACTTTGCGTGCATGAAAAGGAACATTTCTAGCAATTTATTCTTATATATATGTACATATCTATTCGTAGTACTTTTGTGATAATAAATATCAGTCAATGTTATGAATCAATGGTACAAGTAAATATTTTTGAATCCCGTTAAATCAAATACGCAGCTAATATCACGGTGAAATTCTTCAGCTTACCATATGTCAAAGGTATTTATTATGCTCAGATAAATTATATCAATTCTTGTCATACTAATACAACCGCGGATTCAGTGGTAAATTTGGTCTATATATTATAAAACCAAATGCAGATCTTAAAGTAGTTTTAGTGTGCTCATAAGTAAGTAAAAGCGCATACACCAGTACGATGTTTCATCGGTTTATACATTTTCAAAGGTACAGAACAATCAACTTTTAGATTTTATGGAGCCCTGGGGTCTATAAAATTTTAATATATGAACGACGACAATAATTAGTAAGAAAACTTTTAAAGATATATTTACAAAAAACGTAAATCAAATCGTAGGTAATGTATTGACAAGAATTGCAAAGTTAAATTTATATCCCACATGAGAAGTACAATCCTTATTTTTTAGTCAGCATTCGATCTTAAGTTTTGTTAGTTGCGGAACCTTGGAGACTTTCACAGATACCTTGAGTTCCGCGGAACCAATTATGGAAAAGCCCGCTTTATGACATCACTTTCTACGTAGTTTAAAATTTTGTATTGAGCTATACATTTCAGTACACAATATCTTGCTACGTAACCGGTAACGTCGCCTTGGGCCGCGTTCCACTAGACGTCCACAATGATCACGTTCACGACGGCACTTTTTTCTGTTCCACTAGCTTGTGAGCCCTACTGTCATAAACTCTACCACTCTCCCACCTTATAAGATGGGTCGTGGTGAGCGTCGCGTGAGCGTTTGTTATGACGTCATGAGTGATGTATTCGTCTCGACCACAACGACCGCGGTCGTCATGCGGAACGCTGACATGAGCGATCTGATCGTTGTGAACGCTTACTGGAACGCGGCCTTGATGTCCTGGCCAAGTATGGTTTTAAATGTCTCAAATGTTTTCATAATCTGTTGGTAGCGACCTACAAGGCCACAAAGGTATACTTATTGGTATGCTGTAACTTGGTTTGCTTTTCAACTATTCCCAAGTACACTATTCAGCACCATTGCCAGCATATACGCTACCAACTTACTAAGTAGTGATTGCTCAATATCAGCATACTCTGTGATATTAATGTCCAGTGTGTCCATCCATCTTTATATCAACGGGTAAGAGAATTCCGTTTGGCTTTACCGCACGTTGTCATTCGTCGATTACTTCATTGTGATTCATCGTCGACTTACGTTGATTAACTAATTACTTAACGTTTTAAAAAATGACCTTTTTTATTAATACATTCACCACCCAAGGTTGACTGTTAGAAAATGCCACAAGTTATTAAATTTTTGCCGTGGTATATATCAATTTAAGACGAAAAAAAGCAAACGGATATATTATCGTGTTAAAACTGATTACGTTCACGTGACTGATGTATCTGCCAAACTGTGTACCTACACGTCTTATAAGAGATGGATCTTTTCTTCCAACATACTAAGTACGTTATGTCATAGACATCGTTGCGAATTTACCGTTAAGTAGTAGTCTATCGAAAGTACTTGAGCGCTGATACTAGAAGGAACTTTTCTATAAACAAGTCAGAGTCTAATGCGGCGATGTGGGCCGCGCGACCGACCAGCGCGCTGGCCGTGTGTGGCAGTGCATGCTGCACGTCATATCGTACCACCGACACAGTTGACGCGCGCGCCGCAAGCGGTGATACCATGTTTTGAACCTGGAATCATAGTTTGCTTAATCAAATTCTTGCTGCCAGCATTATGTTTTTTTTACAAAGTTTTTTTTCTTAAAATGGCATTGGCGTATAAACGCTCTAAACTAATAAGACATGCTACAAATTTTTTAAATCAAAATTTTTACCATTTCTCTATAAGCAAGTCCCAATAGTGAGGTATCCTTTGCTGCCGCCTTACAAAGCTCCAGCCTGGCCGAGTGAAGAGGTACATATCGGTCTTGTCCCGAACCGCATAGTAAGATATGCTTAAACTGATGCAGTTGACTTCTTTCACTCAAGCGGTAGAGGAAAGATCTTCGCGGATCCGAGGCATCTCGCAACGAAAGTTGTAGGAGTGAACCAGACTTTTTCCACTTTTGCATGAACCACATGCCTAAAAATAAATCATTACTGTTAAAGTTATAAGGATACGATGTGGAATTACGTAAAGCTCTGCCTAGAATTACTTATTAGCCATTCGGCCTTAGGTCTATCCAGAATCTCCGGAAGATTGAATATTGAAATCCAACATGGTCCGGTTGTTTTTAAAACTGTCAGATATCTGATCAATCAAAAACTGCAGAACATTAAGTAAACGTATAAATAACTGGTACACAATTTGTTTTAGACTATGATGGGATTCATTGCTGAATTACTTAGTTAAAAGATCTTTTAACGGCCTTCTTAGGTATATATAATAAAACAAATGCACTTACCGGCATTGACGAGTCCACTGGAATTATAAAGAGTTCCAAGATGTGGCCCACTAAGTGATAAAAATGTGTGCAGCTTTCCTAAGAAAGGCTTCATTTGTGGCCTTGCAAGCGCAGATCTAATGATAATGGTGCCTAAAGAATGACCAACAAAGCTAATTCTAGCAGGCTCGCTGGAGTTCTGTACATGAGTCATTATTTCCTGAACAAGCCTGCAAATTATCCAAAAAATATTACGTGATACATAATTTCATTCATGTCATTTTATGATCCAAATTATTAAAAATCAATATTACCTGTCAGTCATGGTATCAAAGTCAGAAAAAGTATCGCCTTGGTTTCTCTCAGACATAAGAAAGTCTAAGCGAGCCCCGGGCAAGCCTAGCTCTAAGTAAGTTTTGACTAATCTGAGGTCTGCCGCATTTCCATCTAGACCATGAACGCAGATTATAAGATGTAAGCCTGTAAAATAAAAAGTGTTAAGGTTCTTTTCCCTAATTTGATTATAGTTAACAAGACCGTGAAGTCAGTAAGTAAAGCAAATAACATAATCGAATCAAAGTAATCTTCTTGCCAACGTAAAGTTGGTCATTGATATTTCAGACTTACAAGAGTTTATTTCATATTAACATTATGTAACAATGACAACGAATATATCAATTACCTTCAGGATTAAACATTCTGTATTCATCACTAATGTGAAAATACGGAAGAGAGTTCTCGACAGGCGGGAAATCTGAATAAATGCCTCCGGGATATTTTACGCTTTGCCGAAATTCATCTCTACATTTTACAAATAATCTTTCTGATTCGGCCAATCCAAAGATACTAACAAGGTTGCTTTCACGATCTGAAATGACAAGCAGCAAAAAATTTGTACAATAAATATGAATTTATACATAAAAATTAGGCACAATTGGTTAGTAATAATTAATATGATAAGCATAAGTCGTGCTACTAAAAACTAGTGTATGAAATAAAATACAAGTTAATCATTCTTACTACCTTTAATACCTCCATTTTCATTTCTGCTGGCCAGTTCTCCAGTACTCTGGCTTTTATTAAGGGTGCTGGTCGATGGGGTGGCGGTAGCATTTATTGATTGATGAGGCCTCAGTTTTCTCCGTTCTAGTATTCCTGGTGTAAGCCAATAGCAATATGTTAGTTGTGTTAAAAGCAAATGCAAGCTATCCTAAAATAAAACAAAATACTACCTTCACAAACATGGTATAAAGGATTATCCAACTGAAGCGTTGTTGGTTGACTTGTTTGACGTGGTGATTTGGATGGAGTGGATGATTTGCTACTGCTTTGTCGGCTTAGCATGATAGCTTTCATCGGAGGATCCTACGGAAACAAAGAATGTATTTATAGCATTATGAAAGAAAATACATATATGAAAGAAAATACATAATGTTTAGAGATTATTTCTTATTGTCATTCTATAATCACTTACTTTAAATTCATCTGGCGGTGGTGGAGCATCCCTGAACTGTTGTGGTGGAGGTAGATGTTCGTATTCGTTCTCAGCACTAAAATGACTCAAATCTACTTCAGATCGGGCTTTATTATTGAATTTTTGTCCAGCTGATGACGGTCCAGGAGCGGAACCTTTATGGCTTCTACAGGAACGATCTACGGCCAGGCTCATGATTTCTGCTGCTATCAATTTCTCCGTATACTGTATTCTATCTTTCAATTTTGTTTTATCTAATGAATTTGAGTTCACCGATGCTTGTTGTTTGGGTGGAACTTCTTTTCTTATATACGGGTGTAAATTATCACCTACTGTTTGAGATTTTTTAACAGTTCCCTCATTTGACTTTTTAGGTACGGTAGCATATGATTTACCTTGAATAGCACTAAAAGAGTTATGCCTTTGGTTCATTTTATTGGTACTTATGTCAGAGCATTGTTGGTAACAACTTGCTGTACATGTATCAGAATTACAACCTGCGTCTAAGCCGTTAGTGTGCATTAATTTATTATATTCACATTGACTGTCAGTGCATATGGAGTCACTACATATAGTACATTCTTCACACACTTCCTTATCGCAACATTCTATTTTCTCATTTGAAGCTGTCTGAGCTGCTTTGAGTGCTAATTTTATTAAACGTTCTCGAAGTTGTTCTCCGTTTAAAACGGTTCTTTTGAAGTCACTTATTTTTTCTGAATCTGACACCCGTCGCCGGGTCTCTGTATTCTGATCACCAGTTTTATTCGATATTTTGGAAGTTCCGGAACTACTGGGAGGAGCATAATTTTCATTTAATTGACAAGTAGGGTTATCCGGTGAGGAGGGCCCCGAACTACGTCCACTTGATACCCACCCACTCTGTTCACTAAAACTTGACGTAGAACTACTGCGAACAAGCTTTTCTTCTTTGTTAAGAAAGTTTTCAGGTGGCAAGATTTTGAAGTCTTTGTCACCGATATCTAATGGAGGAGATTCAAATGCTGGAGGGGGTGCTAAATTCGGTAGAGACTCAGAACCAAATGTATTATTTAAATTTGGTTCATCTAATACGGAAGCTGCACTTCTGCAATGTCGTAACTCATGGTCGAGGCTATATGGTACGCTTGTTGACGATTCTAAACGTCTCAGTTCAAATGGAATACTTTCGTTACTAGAAGAAGATGCTGCTTCAGACATTAATTGAGTCATTTTTTCTGAAGGTTTATGTTTTGTGCGTTTGTCAGGTTTTCCACTTGATCTACCACTTTTTGGTGTAGCAAGGCCCGATTTTGGTGTTGCCCCTCCAGATTTTGGGGTAGCTAAGCCGGAACGTGGGGTCATTTTACCAGACCTTGGTGTGGTCTTGCCGGATCTTATAGGACCTTTTTCTGATTTTGGAGTACTTCGTTCAGACTTAGGTGTTTGTCGATCCGATTTACTATCTCTTGACCTTGCGGAATGATGACTGCTTAAGGAATCTCGGCTTGAATTGATTTTAGTGTTATTTTCTTTAGCACAGCTGCTTAATTTGGATTCTTTCGAGCGACTTTTCTTATGTCGTACTGATGGTAAGGTAGAATGTGGAGTTGATGGTGGAGTCTTGGAATAAGTTGATTTAGATGTACCATCACTGCTTCTATCTAATGTCATAACAAATCCGCTGTCATCACTACTTTTACTTGATTTTTTTTGATAGTTTTGAATTAGACTTCCAGTATGAAAGTCGTAACTCCAATCTCCCTTTTGAAGATAATAGTTGAGTTCATGTCGTAGTTGATTGCGCGCTGCCTCGATGTCGATTTGTTGATTATCTACATTTTGAAATACATGAGTTGAATTTGATCTATGTACGTGTTTGTTTGAAACTAAATTACTCTGATCAGTGACTTGAGTTTTCCCACTAACTGGTGGGTAAGAATTACGTGGAGGCAACATAGGACGGGGTAAATTTACACTGTAGCCTCTTTGAAATTCTAACGGATTACGAATAACGTTATTTCCTTGCATTGTACCCTGATTACCGAAAGTATAACCATACACTTGGTTAGAATTCGATTTCATCGTTCCATCATACTTATATCCTACATTATGGAACACTTCATTATTCATTCCGTGCGTATTACTGTTACATGGATTTTTGTATTTTTCTCTAAATTCATTAATGTTTCTTCTGTAATCATCTCCCTTAGAACTACATCGTGCTGTAGTATTTGTAGGATAAGCACTCGTCGTCACACTTCTTGGTAGCGTTGTAGGTTTGATCGGTTGTGGTTGTACGTATGGTTTCTGATAGTTTACAGACGTATTAGAACTATTTTTTACATTTTTAGCTAAAGGTTGTACGCTAAGTGGTGTCATTTGTGAGACCCGTAATTGATCTAAAGATTTGCTATGTCTCGCTGGTAGGGTACTTACTCCGCTAGTAATTTCATGTTTTTGCCTAGGAGCCTCATTTGCATCAGATTTATTTCTCGCTAATCTAGGTACAGTGCCATCGGCTTTAGACGCATTAATGTCCAGTAATGTTGAAGCAGAATACCTTGACAGCTGTTGCCCTTGTTGTATGGGACATGAAGCAAATGCATTATTAGGAGGAAGCTGAATTTCACTAATTTGATTATTTTGAACAATATATCTGTTTCGTCCTGTAAGTTCTAATTGCTTGTTATGCGGTTTGTTCATTTCCACAACATTTTGTTTTACTATTGTTCGTTTTGGTGAACCACGAGCAGATTTTTGAGGAGCTAGTGTTAACGTGGCTTGTACGACATTTGTGCTTGATTTTGGCGCATTAAATTGTGGTTCTAATACATCCATTATAGTTTTCGGTAACGAAAGGGTAACTCGAGATGCTTCTGATGAAGGTCTTCTAGAATCCATTATAGAACTTACACTACAGGCACAGTCTTCTCCAATGCTTTCCGAACATAAAAATGGATCTGAAAATATGATTAATTTTAGTATTAAGGTGCAAAAAGTAAAGGTAGTAAATAATAAAGTATTTACTTACCACTTCCGGCTTTATTTGCATTAGAACTTAAAAACGATCTTCGTCTCGCAAACTCTGCAGTATCTTGGTATCTGAAAGCAATTTGAGTGTTCGTTTAGTATTTTTTATATACAAGTAGTGCATCGTGTGAAGCACTAATTACAGGCAACATCCTAAAATTAGGTTAATTAGGAGTCCGAAAATGTGTATGTGTAATTGTAATGGAGCGCTTATAGATTGGCGGCTCGCGTCGATCCTATGGGATCGACTTAGTAAATAATTGCGGACGCGGGCGGTACCTGGATGGGTGACCGCTAGTGGCAAATTAGGACCATAACAAGACCAATCAATTAATTTTGCTTAGAGCTACTGTGTAATAAGTGACATGAAACAATCCCATCTTTGGCAACTACTAAGGAAAACAAACTGTTACTGTTAGTAGATGATGAGTATGATATGAAAAGCATTTTAAAAGTACAATCTGCATAATCGTGCTAATGCATTCAAGTTAAGTTGTTACCAGTGGCTTGCAGCCTACTGTAGGCAAGTGCTTACCTATCTTCGAATATAATGGGCATGATGTGAGGGTCTCCGTCCAAAGCGATGCAGTGGACAGGTAGCGGAGGCAGCAGCGCCAGGTATCGCGAGCGACGCGCCATGTCGCCCACGCTCTGGTACGATTGGTAGTTGCTGTCGTAGCACCCCGCTAAGGAATGCCGCGGGTTGTCGAGCACGAAGAAACATTCTGAGAAGCGCTTGATGCTGCAATAACGCAAATAGATTTAGAGTGTGATTTGTGTACAAATATTTTCACACGGATAATAAGAAGTATGAAGTGTGTATGTGTGTGCGTGGTCCGTTTAAAAAAAACTATATTTATGTACAAAATTTGCTAGATACGTTTAAATAATAGCAGGGATTTGTTGAAGACATTTTGTAGTCTAACCTTCAAATAGTGTATAACCAACTTCAAATCAAATGGAAATCTTTCAAGGCATTTCTTAGTTCACAAGCTGTTACCGAACAAATATGATAATCATTTACCGATGTCTCATACTTTAACGGGTTTCTTCTCATTCGTGCACTTTTGATTAAGTAGTCGTGGTAATTTTTTTGGTCGGATTTTGTGTCATTGATTTCTCTAATGAAGCATCGCCACACGCTTTACATTTGGCGGAGTGAGGCATAGATTTGATGAGCAGAAAGCATGTCATTTCATTGGACCACCAATCGTTTTAAGGAATCCTCATTACGGTAAACCCCGAAGAATTTAAGGATTCGTGATTACATAATCAACGTCTTTTTTAAATATACGTATTTGTTTGTAAATTATGCTGTTACCGTAGTGCATGATGCCTGGCAGCGAGCGCATGATGCACGTGCGGCCGGTCCGACGTGTGGTGGAGGAAGGCGCGCCAACGCAGCGTCACCTCGGCGCAAAGCCGTGCGATGTCATGCGCCGCGCCCATCGCCCATTCCTCCTCCTCACCAGCTTCCGACTTCTGGGACAAACGACATCGTCTTACTATCAACGCCTTCACATAATACGACTTTTAGTAGTAGACTGGGGACTGTAGGAACTGGTATGGAATCAGTGATAGTTGGTTAAAAGGTTGGTGCATGTTCCCGTTAGTAAATTTATATATTGATAGAAAAATAATAAAAGTTTATAGGTACGCGTGACCAACGGGTTTTGCTAACTTGATATAATTGTAGTTTAAATTTCTGCCATTAATTATATAACATTACACAGTTTAGTATTTTTATATAGCTCGTACGAAGCTTTTCGCTCTGATGCTTACGATGATATCTCTGATCAAACTTAAAGTTGATTCTGGTTTAAAATTATCACTCCATATTGATATCGTCAATAACAACAGCAGAGTCTAATTTTATACATAAAAAATTGTGAAAAGTTTTTGAAATCGTTAAAGTGTTTAGTAGTAGGCGTATCTCAGTTAAAGTTCGGAAGTTAAAGTATGAGGTTACGTATTTATTAAAAAAATAAGCACTTTAGACACTGTGTGAAACTGTGTAACCTTACACTTGTTGAAATTCATAAACATTACCTTGCCAATGTCACTTAGGTCTTTTATTCTTTGCGCCACTTCCCCTACGATAGAGTTGGGTGACGTCTCTTCAGGGGTCAACAACACCCCGGTGGAGCCACACACAGCCAAAGCACTTTGCAACCCTTCAAGGGAACCCAGAAGAATGCCACATACTTCCGCGTGTACTTGCCTGTCGATTTACAACTTAGATTACTACAGTATATGTTAGGACTATAGAGATTTTAATTATATCACTTTTTCTTATTTCTTGAGATTGATTTAGATCGTTTTCGAAAATCTCCTTCGATTATCTGTAATTCTGTTTTACAATTCTAAGATCTATTAGTCTAGCTGACCTAGAGGACAGAGTATCGATCTGTAAATAATGTATTTTTTATACCAAAACTAAAACATTATATGTGAAATATCGGAAAACCGCATTCACAACATCATAATATAATTTATACGGTAAATAAAAAAATATGTTTTACCTGGCATGAGCAATTTTGCTAGAATTACCGCCTGCACACTTCCCGCTAGAACCAAACAAAATATTCTCGAAGCTTCCCGAAGCGTTGAAGTTTGCTCCCGCATTTTTCATTAATTTCCCCCACTGTTTACTTGAGCGTGGGGTGCTGAAATTCATAGGTTCGTCAGAGGAAAAAATTAATTAAAGACGAAGACCATTTATTGCTTTCTAAAGATTTTGGTTCAATATAAAACTGAAATTTCAACATACTAACTTATAACAACTTAATAAAATTACTATGCCGTAATTAGTATCGATTTTTTAATAGTTAGATAGATGCTTAGTAATGTAATTTAATCATTTAATGAAAATGGACAAACAGAAGTACTAAAACTCTGTATTCTAATATCTGAAATTTTTAGGTACCGATGGTAGAGATATATTCTGGTCTACGTATTTATGGAGATATTAGGTGACACCAAGTAAAATTTCGATAGCCAAATGTCAAAAATTTCAAAGATTTTATTTGTATGTCAAAGCCAAAAAAAAACGTTTTAACTAGCGACTGAAATATCGTTCATAAATAAATATCACTAGTACCCACCAGCTCTGCACGTAATGCAGTATACTTTTCCTGGGAGAACGGCGGATAGACATGTAAGAAGAAAAAATTCTGAGTCAGTCAGTAAAGGTTTGCAAACAGGCGTTTATCGAACACGACTTACTTTATATAAGGCTGATGTAGGGCGACAAGGCTGGCGTGGATCGTGATGGAGACGGCTGAGAGGTGGAAGTAGTCGAACAGCACGGGTAAGTGATAATGTAGTCCTTGCGCGGGTTGGAAGTGCAGTTTGAGCACGCGACAGGAGACGGGCGCGAGAGTGCTCGACTGCGCCCCCTCGCTGCACCATAACTCCACGCCGAGACTCCACTCCGCCCTCTCAAGCGACTCCTTTAGATTGCGGCTGTCAACTGAAACAATCGATTTATTATTATGGTTGCTTACATACAGTTTATCATTATGCTTGCTTAAAATAGTTACAATCTTGTGGTTACGTGGGTACAGAAGAAGCAACGTCTGCATGATCATATGTTTTTAATTTTACGATTTTGTGATTTTTTTAGCAATAAATACGGAAAGAAAGCTAGGATATTATATAGAAGTTGCTTACAACAAACATATCCCATTAAATAATTGTTACATAGCTTAAGTGATATTTACTAAAGTAAAAATTACAGAGGTGGGTACTTCTAATATTAAATTGAAAGTGGTACATATAAATATAGAAAATGAGGGCAAATTAACATGGATTTATGGTAATCTACTATATGAAAATTTGTAAATATTATATTATTACTATTTTATATGTTTAACTATACTTTCAGAATATTTATTTCTGAATTTCCATTGCAGTACATTTTACGTAGAATACAAAAAAAATATTAAAGTAATCTTTGTTAGAAATAATTGTTTTATATAACATCCGCTAACCTTAACATGCATCCGCAAACAGGGATTCGTCCGTTACTATTCAGGTCATTTTTGCATATTAGGTCAATCGTGATGGCAAACGGCCAACGTCACGGCGTAAGCTATCCCAGCTATTTTAACAGCTATTTCAAAAACTTATTCCCACTTACAACACGACTACAATTTCCCGAGAAGATATAGTGACATGCGATGATCATTTTTGGACCCTCGCCAATCTCATTTGCATATAAACCATTCGAGATAATGAGATAACAGTTCGGGGGTCATAGTTTGCATAGAACTCGTTGTAAACTGTCTGTATAAACAGGTTATGGCTTCATTATTCAGGTCGAGCGTTTACTTAATGAAGCTTTACCAAGGAACATCCAAGTACCAAAGTAGCGTTAGATGTTAGCGGACTTCAGAAAAAGGAGGTTCTTACTTCGACTGTATTTTTTTATGTTATTAAACTTTGTACTGTGTTTGATGATTCTTTTTATACTCAAAAGATGCAATTTAAATTTGAGCGACATCTCGCGAGTAGTTTTTGGATTATAACTAATAATGATTTGAGCAAGATTTAATGAGTAGTTATTGAGTGCTTCTTAATAATACGTATTTATTTGATGCATTTGATACGCTATCGAAATTATGGCGGTTATTTTTCGTTCTATCACAAAAGCATACTGATGTTCGTAGAGGATTTTATTTTATCTCATTTAAACGAAATTATTTTACAGATTGGTTGAAGAAAGCCGTGATGCCGCGTAGATAAGAAGATTAATTCTGTTCTGTCTGTAACTTCCGTGTCGACGTTTAAGAGGCAGGTTGGCAATATTTAAATAATGTAAAACTTTATAGACTTGTAGTATATATAGTTGATTCTACCTATTCATGTTTCTCCTCAACACTGAGGAGGCCTAAAGCATACACTTCGCGGCTCTACTGTGGATCGATGGAGGAGTTAGTGGCCAAAAACAGTTATATTCTGTTACATCATCTCTAATTAAACGTAATTAAAACTTGAAGACCTATAAGTGCGGAAACAGCTAATTATATTTAGTAAGTACGTAATGTTTGAGATATCGCTAAACCTTTCTTACTTCAGCATCAAAGCTGTAGGGCGGAACTTCGAATATTACATTGCAGAACCGATGGTTTCTTAGGATAAAATGTATTCTAGGGTTGACCTCGTGATATACGATACAATTTTATCAAATCTTTGGCATATATAAATGAAAATGTTTCATTTAATGTTCGAACAGACAATATAAACAATGTGCAGTGTTAATCCTGATATAGTTTTGATACTAGAACGAATAGATTTTTATAGCTATCAAGGTTATGCTTCATAACACGTCCTCGATATAACCAATTGATCGATAACAGGTGCGTCCTAACGATATTTAATTTTCGCAGAGATAAGCTGCTACGCATCAACAGCGCTCGCCAACTAATGTTTATACAATAATATTTGTCTACGATAAATGATATTGTCAGGTGGACAATAGTTTGTCTTTTTTCATTATTATATGTCGGCTTAACTGTCGATTGACGTCATTGATTTATTTTTAACACCCTTCTATATAAATAGCTTATAAAGGAGTAGTGCTGTTAAACCAATGTCTACTAGAAGGCTTAGAAAGATTGGTGTCAAACCATTAATGGCCTACTACTGAGCACGGGTCTCTCCTGTGCAGATCAATGCGGATTAATGGTGATGAATGATATAAAGAATTCCACATACATAATTATATGCTGTGTAAAAATAATCAAAAACAGATTATAACATGACGACCCTCGAGGTGTAATGGTTACCACGCCGGAACGCCGTTAGAAAGTCGTGGGTTCGATTCCCAGTGAGGCAAAAATTTGAATGATAAGTTTAAATTTCTGTTCTTGGTCTGGGAATGTGTGTAATTGTGCATATTAAAAAATGTAAAGTGAGCATATGTAAGGATACATTCGTTTTGATTCCATTTATTGAAGTGCTGTTGGATATAGGTATACAGGTAGATGTAGTCCAAATTGATAAACAAAAATAAACATTTCCAATAAACGTTTTCAGATAAATCTGAACAAAGTTGTTAAAGACATGGTTGCTCTATCCCCTATCATTTCAGAATCCATATAGGACAAATAAGCAAACAAAAAAACATTGTTTATATACATAGATTTAAGATTGTTGACTGTTTTTTCTCCATTAGCAATTATTAAGATTTAGTCGTCGTTAGGTCGTCTATGAAAGCTTTTACTTTTTTAAAACTAAGTGACGTTACCTAGCAAATGCGCCCTAAAATGCACGATGTCTCGCAGCGTGACCTCTTCGTTGCGGTACATAATCTGGAAGGCGCGGGAGGCGGCCAGCCCGCCGACCAGCGACGCGTTGGCGGCCGGTCTGCCCGTGCGGGCTGCGCCGTTGCCACTCGACACCGATGCCTCGATGTGGACCGGCACCTTGGGCGACACGCGGAGCCCCACGCGCACCTGGTACAGCCTGGGTAACAAGAACATCTTTATCTTAGTCTAATCAAAAAGACAACTCTTGCCAAACTTTATGACGTCTCTGAACTATAACACTATAACGCTATATATATGTATATATTATAGACGCTGCGTGTTGCGCAATACTCAATTTTCTTCCGAAGTCCTCCCGTCACACCAGCTTCGTATTATATCGGTTTTCATTTTGCTCAGACGCCTATCAAACGGAACCTAGTTCAAAAATGCCATAAAGTTTGGCGCACATTAAGTAGGTATACAGCATCGCGTATTGGCACGCATATTAGCAGAAATAAGCTTGTAATGTAGTATATTAAGTTTACGGTAATGGCCATATAATGGCTGTACTAGTGATAAGTTAATCTGTCGGTCATCAAGAGTATGTCCGTGCCACCGCAGAATAACGTGACGTGCAGAATCTATGCAACTTGGTTCAAATGTTAACAGGTATTAGTATGGTATAAATGGTGGTGAAAATATAGGCATAAAAATATATAAATATGTGATGTAAGTTACATGTACATATGTATATGCACATTTAACGATAAGTTTAAAATGATGTGAACGTACGATGAGCAAATATATCTTAGGCATTCAGATTGGTGTATTTACTCGGCGTTTCTCGATCGATTTTGTACAACAGTATGTGTGTATTCACGCATAGACGCTACAATAATTGATGTGGATTTAGGCAGATACTTCAAGAAGTACCGCTTCTAAAGGTGAGAGGAAATATCATCATTCATTGGTATATCACCAACCATGATATCGCTTATTATCGACGTTCAAGAGAATGAAGCTTTAGAAAGATTAAAAAAATATAGCGGCATTATTGACCAAATACGGGGCGCGGATCTCTCCACATCATTAAAGAGGATTAGAGAATATTCTACCATGCTGCTGAAGTGTCGGTTGGTGAAGGGGTTAGTGGTTAATCCAAGTGAAAGATTGTATACCGCCCGAAGGCCTCCGACATGGTTTAACGACTGCTATCTACGATAACAACGGGAACCGACGGCTTCACGTGCCCTCTGAAGCATGGAAACGCTCAAGAAGTTTTTGTCCTAGAGGTCCCATTCTGACACTGACCGCGCCTGCAATTGCTTAACTCGGTCGATCACTTAGTACCAACGCGAGCCGCCAGGCTACGAACATTTCATATAAACAATTTATTTGTCCCCACCAACTATCTGATTTAGCTATATTTGGCACTATTGCGCATGTACTTATTTTTTATCTATTCTTTTTATTCTATCCGCAGTGTAGCTCTCAAATAGTACGTATCGATTTCTGACTGAAATGGTAATAATATTAATACTATTCACACGGATATCTGAGATGGGTTCGTGCAAAGCATAAAATTATATGGAGACGTAGGGAAATTACAGTATCTCATATAATAAGGTTCAAAACATGAATATTGTAAAGCATGTTACCTTTTTAAGGCAAAATAATAACCATCAAAGAAATTTTCAATTGAAACAGATGAAAAGCCTTTTTGTTTACAATATTTTAAATGAACATGTACTTGGTACCATTTCAATTCAGTGTAAAGTATCCAGCAAACAATAGTACCATCAAAACCTGAGCTCCAAATTCGTTGTGAAATAGAAACTATTTTAATGCTTTAATTTCTGCTTAATATTTACTATTGTATTAGACAGCAACAAGGTTACACTAATTTAATATAATTTATAAATATATTAAGGCGTAATGTATTAATAGTTTTGTTATAAAATGAATATATAGCTCGTGGTCAGTTTAGGGTTGTTTTTGCTCTCCATTTGACATCTTCAAGGGATACAATTTCAAAAATCCTTTGTTAGTGTTTTCCTAAAAGATGTTACTAACCCTGTAATAAGTTTCTAAGCCTAATAGTTGAGGCGTTTTTTATGCCATACGACGGCAAACGAGCAGAACCAACGCGTTGCCATCCAAGAAGAAAGCAATGGACCCACTCCTAACACTATGGGAACCTCTTAATACTCCTAACCTCTTAACACTATGGGAACACTGATGCAGGAAGTTCGTTCCACCGTTCACACCTACGGGGAAGAAAATATCATGATGACTGTTCTGTGGAAGAACGCCAGATGTCCAGGTGGTGTTGGTGGAACCTTGTTTCGCGTCTGTTGGTCAATTTTGCATTGTATTTTTTCTAAATACTTAATACTGTAACTGTGCCAGAAATTGCAAAGCGACAATGAGACAGAGTAATGTGCTAAATAGCTTTCCTAAAATATCTATCTCGCAAATCGATTCCAGCTACCGATCTAAAAATGTGCGTTCATTGTTACATTTGTTTACCGCGTGTTAACATTTACTATGCAGGAAATATTCCTGTTAATGAGTCATCGTCAAAAACATATTCAAACACATTAAAGACGTACAATAGAAAAGATTTGTCGTTTTTAATTATTTGTAGTCCAAGTTTATTGACACTTAACGACATATCGGAAATCTTATTTTAACAACTCCTATCGGTTCAACTTTTGGGCTGCGGTTTGCTCTTTTGTTGAATATAGTTTAA
This sequence comes from Carystus phorcus, assembly GCA_018248895.1. Classification (NCBI taxonomy): domain Eukaryota; kingdom Metazoa; phylum Arthropoda; class Insecta; order Lepidoptera; family Hesperiidae; genus Carystus; species Carystus phorcus. The sequence goes on from DWJN01000229.1 coordinate 21,663, forward strand.
GTTCTATTAAAACTTAGTTTAGTTAATTTTATTCACGGATTACAATTTGCTTTTCAATATTTAACACAAAATAATTTTTGACTACTATAGCCAGCAATGATATCATAAGTTAATTTTTGCTTTATAACGCTTTGCCCGTTTAAGAGTTCACTAAAACAAATTTCATAAATATTTTATATTACCGTTATGGGATTTCGTGAGAAGATCATATAGGCTGCAATAACAGAATAGAGGCAAATAATGTAATTGAAGATTTTTAACTTTCCTAAAAACTACCTGTTCGTCGACGGCTATCCCACAGGAACCGTAAATTTCTCCGGGATAAAAGTAGCTCTGTGCTATTCTGGACTATAATCTATCTCGGTGCCAAATTTTATCCGTAGATGATACGAAACATCCATCGGAATATTCGCATTTATACTATTAAGAATGACATCATTAACATTACAATTATGTATTAAGATTTACCAGTGTTTGAATACCGAAAGGCGAAGTGTTTGAATACGAAAATAAACTGTCAAATGTCAACTGGTTTGCTGAAAGCATGATTAACTCATTTGATATGAATAATTGATCAGTTAAACAAAGGTAACTTTACTCCTGAATCTTATGCCAAATGTGATATTGTTTATTGATTTATTATTCTCTAATTAACGTTACAGAAACTCGAATTGATTTGAGAGTACTTCTAATTTAACATTCCTGTTAGTCCAACAAGATTTTGACTAGCCTTTCAGAAACTTCCAGTAAGATTTCTTGCCATAATATCTACTGTCCAAATAAAAGCAAGTTTCAAAATTCACCGTATTCAAGGCATCATTATAAAAGAAACAGGCACTCAAAAACAGTTAGAGTAAGATCCGCTCTCTAAATGAATAAAATAATTTCCTAAAAGAAGCTTCCTTTTCGATGTAAATGATTTGCCAACGCCGTAGCGCGGGGCTCAGGGCTGTAAAGCAGTAAATTCTAAACTTTAAAACCTGCGAACCGCTCAACAAGTCTTTTATTAATATTTAACAATAAAACAATTGTAATACGAGAAATGGACTATTTTTTAATAATTTGAATACATTAAATAAAATTTATGTTAATAATTTGAGTGGTCTAATAGTTACTGTATCGTCCGCCATACCCAAAGGCAATGGGTTTGATTCTCGGTAAATGTGTGCCCTTGTCTTTGCCTTTTGCATGGCACCCACTAATCCTAGGGCAGTGTCATTATTGTTTGAAGTATATACCAATACATACTTAAAGAGTAAATGAAATTCTAACCGGTTCCTTTATATATTGTAAAGTTTAGCTTTATTTTTAGCACAAGAACATTACGTAGGTACACGTGGCTCAGACAACATCCGATTCCTAACTTTGTTATTCACACAGTGCCCGACCTTTCCCGGAGTTCACTTAGGGAATGTCTGCTTTATAGCATAATTACTGAGTCGCGAAAAGGTAAAATCGCTTTGTATTGTATATTTAACATTTCTTTAATCTAATACAGTTATTTTTAGGTAGCCGAGAAAATAGCAGACAAGCCACCTGAGTAAGCGGTCGTCGGTTTTAATAGAATGTATCAATTCCAATTGTCATATTATTAAATATGTAAAAATAAATGTTTGTCTGTATGCCCTTTATAGACTCTGAAATCATCAAAAGCATCGATGTATTTAGCAAATTTGTTCAGAATTCTCTGATAAAGCTTTTGGTATCAAAATTATATCGATCGATCATATGGTTGATGAGTTACAGTTAAAGATGTTGATTTTTTCGATTTGACTACATCTACCTGTATAAATACCCAACATCACTTCAATAAACAGAATCAAAACGAATGAAATGAAAATGTGATGTTTTAATGTACGTAGCATCGTGCGCCGGGTACATTCAGTTACGTTATATATTTTTTAACTTGCTGAGAAACAAGCAGAAGAGCTACATTATAGGAAGTGATGACAACACCAAAGACATTACTGATGCGTAGTAACCCAACAAAGAAAAGAGAAGACTAGGTAACGCTACCCATTGCATAATATTATGTTCTATTAAGGCATTAACGCTAAGGTATTCGCTATTGCATTCATTGAAGTACGCTTTATACCTTCTTAATAAAGAGGATCACCGCAAAGAGAGAATGTGTTAAATCTTTGCCGTGTGCTATGCTGCCGTGAACAAATACATATAACAGTTGGCCAATTTTGGCGAATCGGAGCCAGAAACACTAAAAAAATAATGCTAGTCGTTCAATACTTAAGTCGTAAGAGACAACAAAAGCCGGCATGCTTAGTAATAGGGCTTCTCTTTAAGATTAATATTATTATTGGGGTTTGTATTTCTGTGTGAAACGATCTGGATAGCTACCACCCTTTGCTTGGGTCAGCGGCAAAATGATTCGTCGTGTACCGGCTATAAGCTTGAGAACCAAAAAACTCTAATCTTCTTCGTTCTTCTTCGTTCTGATCAATTTCCATTGTTATGTTATGCACATTGATAGTCATTGAGGTAACATTGACTTCAGAGCTATTCTAGTGGTAACCAGTTTCTGCTCCACTATGTATGATCATCAAAGCACTAAAGCGTAGTGGTAAAATAGCTTATCAAATCAACTGAAGGAAACTATCAGTGATATAGCAAACAAGTTATGCTTGTATTTTCTGGCTGTACGGAAGTGAAAATCCTTTTAATTGTCATCTAAAATCACAAACATCGTCACATTCAGGAACAAAAGTATTTATGTGTCTATTTTATAACAATGCCGTCCCTAAATAACAACAAAAAAAGAACGATAAAATAATTTTGTTCCAATACATGAGAATGCTGAAAACTTATTGGTAGTTTCTATAAATGGAACAACAATTTTATTTAAAGCGCAGTATTTTCAAATGGCAAGAATCCACTAGTTTTATTCAGTTCAGAGGTTTCACACGCCGTTTATTAATATTGCTGCAAATATAACGTATCTGCGTAGAATTTCAAATCAGGTCAACTCATTCAGTGTTTTTAACGATGAACGGTTCCCACATGTACCCTTTGCGTAAGTGCCTATAATATTTACTCGTACCATTTAATACCTATATGATATATTTTGATTCTCAGGTCTAAATTATTAGTAGAGTTATATCTTCTGTCTAGAGGGCAGCTCGGTCGGCTACTTACGGTGGAGGTCCGCAGTATATCTTGATATATATATATTTGTTAGTATTATCAAATATTACGTGTCACGGTGTTTGTCTACGATGGACTCCTAAACTGCTTAACCGATTTTTGTCAAATTTTGCACATCGTGTGCAGTTTGATCCAACTTCAAAGATGGGATAGCTTACATCTCAATTTATAGTTGCAATATTTTTTTTTTTTGCAAATTATTTGTTTAATATCTTACAAACGATTAGTTCCATAAGATTGTAATAAAACCAGGATCTATGTTAAATTTTCCTCCTAACAGTGAACTTCGACCATGTCTACACTTGTTGTCTATGAAACATTAATCTAAAAGGACGATATTTAACATTGGTAAGTGTAATGTAACTACTATTAGTTTTATTATGTTTTATTGAGGTGGGTACTTTGTTATGTGAGTTATGTGGTGAGTTAATATAATGATATAATTACGATGATATTTGTTCCAGTTATATAAAGTAATATATCCAGATATATAAAGCAATATAAAATGAATAACAAGTGACATTCCACGATACGGCCCGTTGTAGTGTTCCACGGGTCTTTTCCCATTACTATAATTAATCCGCCATTTACTTATTACTTATAATGATTATATCTGTGGGATGCATGTAGGGAATACTGTACGGCAGAAATTAAATAGATCTAGGTACTAATATGTAAGAATTATTATACTGCATAGTTAATTAGACTTGTAGATGGGATGTAGACTTTAAGTATGCGACATTATACTCACAAAGTACATACATAAAACTAATTATAAATATGAAACTAATTTTAATATATAAAAATGGACTTCCGGACTTATTCACTCATTATCGGTCTGCCTATAGCCATTGAGCTGAAATTTTTCACATGAATGCAAAATGAACTGAATAAATCCTGAAAATAGTTTTGAGGAAATACATTGGAAGACTTGTATGTGAAACTTCAAGTTTCTCATACTTTATGTCATATTTATTGATATTCCCTCGGGAAATTAAACAAAGTAATATTTTTTTTTACACTACATAAATACAAATTACATAAATACAGAATATTTACTCCACATTATTTCAAAAATCTAGAAATAACGTTATTATTTTATTTTACCAAAATGGTGTAGTCCACTCGAGCGAAGTTGCGGGCGAAAAGCTAGTAATCAGTATAAAACGTGAACTTATTGTCAACAAGTCACCGATTTCTTTTAGACAACTTCGTGACCTAAAGAAGTAATCTTTAACGCTTTCCTTCTGTTTTCTATATGTAAGAACATTAAACACGCGAATAATATGAATCTAAATAATATCTGTAGTTTTGTTTGGTTAGATGGTCTAATGTGGAAAACAAAGAAGGCGGTATAGAAAATCAAGATTTTTATACCACATATTAGAACAAAGTTATTTGATTTATAATTTGTATACTTCAGCTAAGCTGTTGATTTCACTCCGCGATAATAGTTTGAACGTAAAATAAAATTTTTCTCCTCATTTAAAGCACCTAACGCGTATTACGATGCTCGTAGTTCCCTTCAGGCGGAGATAAAATCTTTTTGCACCCCAATTCATTTACACCTGCCCCGGCGTGCGGCACTCGACCTAAATCAATTTATGACGTCACTACAAATGTGTAGCACACGGTTTACCTTCAAATTAGAAAGCAGGAAGAACATTTGAGCGTTTAGCTAATGACGGGAAATAATTTGTGTAGTGTGGTCGCAGGCGGGCATGCCTTCGGTGGCATCTGTCAGTCTTAAACGATTACTGTTGCAAACTGATGTTTCTGACCTTATTCGTGGCGTCAGTAAAGATACTGAATTTCCAAAAGAAAAATAATAATTATTGGAATGAACAAGGATACTATCATAAAACGTATGTAGAAGAAGTGACAATGAGAATAAGAAAACTTAAATGGAAATGGACAAGAGCAAGAGAGACTGAGAAGATAAAAGAAAGATGTACAGATCAAATAATACCTTTATGTTATTCAAAGACTAGTTCGCAAATAAATCTAATAAATAAGTAGACACGCAATGGGAACATTGCTCGCGGACATCGTGCAACGTAATAGGATGGAACGGAAGTAGGTGAGCTGCATATAATTAAAGCTACTTTGATGTTAATATCGTTAAGGTTATGTGTGTCAGGACTTTTAATTTGTTGTATGGTTTCGAAACCTGCTGTAAGTGGAATAATTAAATGCATTGTAAATAAAGTAAAGACATCGAGTATTCATTAAAATAAACACAGTATAACTCATTAAGTATTTTTGTCTGTTCTCCACCAATCCGCACTGGAGCAGCGTGGTGAAGTATTTACTAGGCCAGTGATGAGGAAAGACCCATATCATATAGTGGGCCATTAATGGGTTGAAGGCAAGCTTTAATTATGACGTTATTTTGGGACAAAATTTTTAATTACCCAAATATAAAATACGGTAGGTGATGATAATCTTTAATAAGTGTTATACAAAGAAATACAATTTTATATACTGCTCAAATATAAACTACCTTCAATTTTGTTTAATGTAACGTCGAGAAACGAGTAGAAAAGCGGCCTGATAACCTGATGTAAAATGGTCACCGTCGCTCATGAACATTGGCAACACCAAAGAGGCTGATGCGTTATCGGCTAAGCAAGAATAATAAATAAAATAAATAAATAAAAGTTATCTGTATTGTACAGAGTATAACCTATGTAACAAATATCCTATTAATAATATATACGTACCACAAGCTGATTATACTTAAAAAATAAATACTGTACTGTATCTATTTAGTAGTTACTCAACATTCTCATGTACACGGACAGAGGGGGTAACTGTCAACTGTCAGTCGAGTAGAGGACTCGGTACGGGTTAGATGTGTGTCCGCTCTCGTGTTGGTGTATTGGTGAGCCAGTGATAGCGAAGTACAGCCATAGGTGTTCCTCTGGCGAATACCATTCGACACAAGACACTACA